>BQNB010070599.1:0-20999 GCA_026074375.1 Tanacetum coccineum
ATTTTTAACCATACCATCAAACAACTCAGCTGCACTTTTCTTTCTTTTCTTTTGTGGTCTACCTATAGGAGTGTGATAATCTGGTGGTGTTAATGTTATTGGACTTGGTGACTTCTTCCACATGTCTGGGCCATTACAGGGATTAATCTTAAAACTATACATCTCTTGCCAAGTAGATAGCCAATAGCATTCACTAACCCATGACTCAGGTATACCAGGTTCCTGACCATTGGTTGCCATGTCCCAAATGCATGCCACTGCATGCTTGCAAGGTATTCCTGTGAGTTCCCACTTCTTGCATGAGCATGTCCTCTGAGTCATGTTGCAGACATATTGTGTACCATGAGGACCAGTGGCTTGATATAGTTCTCCTCCATTCCATAAAACAGTAATTTGAGCTGCCTCTTTTTTGATGTTGTTGAAGATTTTTGTGGCAGTAGGTGTAAGAGGTCCATTACTCTTGTTGATCACTTTCTGAACAACTACTATCCTTTTCATCAGATATTGTCTGATAAACTCCAAACAAGTGATTATGGGCTTATCCCTGCCATCCAGTAATTGTCTGTTCAGAACCTCACACATATTGTTTAAGAGAACATCACAATTAGGTCTTCCTGAAAACATCAATAATTGACATGGCATTACTAAATCTTAGCAAATAACAATATAGGTGATAGTACAATAGTTACATGTTAAACTGGATAGTACATACCAGAGAAGTGAGACTTGGACCAATGGTGAGGTGGAATTTTCTTAAGCCAATCATAAACATCCTTATTAATCATTCTTAATTCTTCTATATTCCTTTCAAACAGTTGCACAGTTGGGGATGTGGCTGATTTCCACAAAAGTTCTTTGTATTGTTGTCCCCTAATGAAGATAAATGAATATTATAAAAAATGCATAATAGCCACTAAACAATAAAGTAAAAGTGAGAACTATTTAGTACCTTTTATCTATCTGATATGAAAGTGAAGTTTGAATTTCTGGCTAGCTCCAAGTCATCTCCTAGACAATCAAGAAACCAATTCCAAAAGTCTTTTGTTTCAGCCTCAACCACTGCATAAGCTAAAGGATAAGTTCCATTATTTGGATCAACTCCTACTGCAGTCAAAATATGTCCTGGATATGGTCCAGACATGAAACACCCACCTAGCCCTAATACATCTCTCTTACCAACTTTAAATCCACTTTTTAAAGCTCCCAAACAAACATAAATCCTAGATATGACGGGCGTCCCGCGGCACATGGCGGAGCACCGCCTAAATGTCCGAGAGGGATGCCCACCTGTCAGACAAAAGAAAAGGGGGCAAGCGCCGGAAAGAAATAAAGCGATCCAGGAGGAAGTGGAAAAATTGGTAGATGCCGGAATCATGAAAGAAGTCCACTATCACAGCTGGCTATCCAACCCGGTCATGGTCAAGAAACACGATGGGAGTTGGCGAATGTGTGTGGATTTCAAAGATCTAAACAAAGCATGCCCTCAGGATGGTTATCCCTTGCCGGAGATAGATTGGAAAGTAGAGTCTCTCTGCGGATACCCTTTTAAGTGCTTCCTAGACGCATACAAAGGGTACCACCAAATCAAAATGGCAGAGGAAGATGAAGAAAAGACAGCATTCATCACGAGCCAAGGGATATTCTGTTACACAAAGATGCCATTCGGCCTAAAGAATGTCGGGGCAACCTATCAACGCTTAGTAGACAGGGCATTCCAAAAGCAGATCGGACGTAACCTGGAAGTATATGTCGACGACTTGGTCATAAAAAGCCATACGAAAGAGGAAATTATCCGAGACATAGCAGAAACATTCAAAACTCTCCGGCAAATAAATATGAAGCTAAATCCAAAAAAGTGCACCTTTGGAATGCAGGAGGGGATGTTTTTGGGCTACAAAGTAAACGCTGAAGGACTGAAAGTATGCCCAGATAAAGCAGACGCGGTCCTTAGCCTACCGTCTCCGGGATGCCTTAAGGACGTACAAAAGCTGAACGGGAAACTCGCAAGTTTAAACAGATTTCTGTCAAAATCAGCTGAAAAATCACTGCCGTTCTTCAAAACCCTGAAGAAGTGCACAAAGAAAAGCGATTTCCAATGGACTCAGGAAGCCGAAGTAGCCTTCAAACAGATGAAGAAACTCATAGCGGAACTTCCAATGCTGACTGCACCAAAGGAAAAGGAGGAGCTAATCATATACCTAGCCGCGGCCAAGGAAGCTATCAGCGCAGTCTTAATGACCGAAAGGGGAGGCAAGCAATTGCCAATGTACTTTCTGAGTCGTGCCCTACGAGGGCCGGAGATCAATTACACCTCCATGGAAAAATTAGTATTAGCCTTGTTCAGCGCAAGCAAACGGCTGAAAAGGTACTTCCAGGCACATACAATTGTTGTAATTACAGATCAGCCGATAAAGCAATTATTGTCAAAATCGAAGATCAACGGGAGGATGCTAAAGTGGAAATTTGAGCTAGAAGGATATGACATCCAATACAGGCCAAGGACATCGATCAAAGGACAAATATTGGCAGATTTTATCATAGAGCGACCGGATGAAGAATCCCCGGACGAACCCATGGCAGAGCCAGAAGAATTACCGGAACCATGGACTTTGTTTACAGATGGGTCATCCTGTATAGATGGTTCCGGAGCCGGGCTGATATTGACAAATCCGGAAGGAGTTGAATTCACGTACGCCATGAGGTTTAGGTTTGAGGCTACCAACAATGAAGCTGAGTATAAAGCATTAATAGCCGGTCTCCGGATCGCAGAGCAAATGGGCGTAAAATACCTTCAAGCAAACATAGACTCTCGCCTTGTAGCAAACCAGGTCAATGGCTCTTACGTAGCAAAGGATTCAGGTATGGTTCAGTACTTGGAAAAAGTAAAAACGCTCGCAAGTAACTTCAAGGAATTCTCCATCAAACAAGTACCGCGGAGCAAGAACAAGAAGGCAGATGCCCTAAGCAAGATTACATCTACAAGCTTCGCACACCTCAGTAAGCAAGTACTTATGGAGGAATTAAAGGAAAAGTCTATACATGAGAAGGATGTCCTCACTATAGTGGAGGAGGAAGAGCAAACATGGATGACACCCATATGTGAATACCTTACAAATGAAATCCTTCCAGAAGACAAAAAGAAAGCCAGGGTGGTACGTCGCAAGGCATCCTGGTACACCATTATCAATGGAACTTTATACAAGAAATCTTTCTTAGGATCGTGGCTCCGGTGCGTCGGACCACTTCAAGCAAACTACGTCCTTAGAGAAATACACGAACGATCCTGTAGCATGCACTCTGGTCCTAGATCCGTGGTCGCCAAGGCCATCCGGACGGGATATTACTGGCCAACAATGCATACGGATGCGCGGGGAGGGAATATAGGGGAATTTTTAAGGGGGGATTGGGGAATCGAGAGGGGGATATGGGGGGGGGGAGGGGGGATATTACTGGCCACAATAGCATACGGACGCGGAACTAATAAGGGAATGCAATGACCTGCCAAGTCTATCGTCCTAATTCCAAGAAAACCACAACAAAACTAACCGCGTATTCATTCTCCGTGCCAGTTTTATAAATGGGGATCGACATAGCTGGACCTTCCCGAGGGACCAGACAAAGCAAGTTTATTGAGTGGTAGCTATTGCACTAATTTCACCAAATGATTGAAGCAAAGCCCGTTGCAACTATCACGGCAATCATGTAAGAAGTTCTATGGGACAACATTGTTTGCAGGTTTGGCCTACCAGGGGAAATAGTATCCGATAATGGAAAGCAGTTTCGTGACAACCCATTCAAAGATTGGTGCAAAAAACTCTGTATTCGCCAGTGTTTTGCCTCCGTGAAGCACCCACAAGCAAATGGCTTGGTCGAAAGGGCAAACAGGAGTCTGGGAGAAGGAATCAAAGCTCGATTGGATGAAAGAAGCAAGGATTGGATAGGAGAACTCTCACAACACAGTCCTAAAGCACACCACACTAATGATCAAAATCCAGTAATGAGAACTCTGTTTGCAACTTACAAACGGCACGAAGCATCATAACCAGCAGAGAATAGGCATGCCAATACTCCGGACTGCAGAATTAGACCTGGCAAAGAATGACGAAGCACTGGGAATAAACTTGGACCTCATAGAAGAAAAAAGAGAACAAGCGGCAATTCAAAAGGTGAAAAGTAAAGCTAAAATGGAAAAGTACTACAACTCTAAAGTTCGAAGCACAAGCTTTAGACCGGGGGAAATAAGTCAAACTGTACGCAATGATGAAGCCACACAGATTGGAGGAAAACTTGGCCCTAAATGGGAAGGACCATACGAAGTTACAGAGTCATTAGGAAAGGGAGCCTACAAGCTTAAAGATCAAAAAGGAAATGAACTTCCACGAGCATGGAACATCTGTAATCTTAAAAAATGTTATATACATTAAGTGTAAGCACCCGCCCGGCACGTATGATGCTCCGGAGGGCAGTATGTTAATTTCTCTTTATTTGGTAATGTCTATTAATATTAATGAAAAAGTGGGGAATAGCTACCCTCACCATTTTAAAGTCTATAAAATTGAATATTACATTGCAAAGTTAATATCAACTGTATAAGACGCGCAACCAAGCAAAAGACCATGCTCCACGATAATATTATCCCAGATAATAAAAGGTTGAGCAACCTCAAAATTAGCTTGGGTGTATAAGAGGTATTGCAAACCCGGCACCGGGAGAATAACCCACAAATATTCACAAGACTATCTATTACGAACGTACAACAATAATAACAAAAAGGTAGCGATATTATAACCTATGAAAAACATCCTTGTTATAATGAAGATGGACGCACCAGCATCCACCTAAGAAACATGTTTAACATGATAAGCTAAACACCACAACAAAAAGGCCAACACACGGTCGCGGTAAGAAAGAAAATATTCATATTACATAAAGACCGCAAACAAAAATAGCCACTTACGGCCACGGCATACAAAAAAGAAAAAAGATCTAAATGTTCAACATACGACAGCAGACCACACGCGGTCATGGCATGGAAATAAAACTAAAGGCAACAACGCTCAAGATGGGGGACGGGCAACAACAACTATCCCAAGGCTACATCTGTGACTTCTTCACATAATCCTCAACGGATAAGAGGGGTCGCGGAAATACTAGCTTCACCCACCCAAGTCTAGGAAGACAAGGGCGTGAAGACTATCTCCATCATCAATTGGCGAAGAGCCGCGGCATGCTTCTTAGCCCCCTCAGCACGAGCATGCACATTCATCAATGCGAAAGATAGGGAGGTCTCTCCGACGGCCGTTTTATCACCGGCATGATGATGGGAATAGAAAGCTGCTCAATGCATGGTTGTAAGGAAGCAGCTTCCGGAAGTTCAGTAAGGGGTCCGTCTAGAAGAAAGCAATCAAGAACTTCATCCATCCCGGCATCCTTTTTGGATTTCAACATATCCACCAAGGGGAAGTGTACGTCTTCAAGGGGCTTAACCGCGTTAACATAATCTGCGCTGGCAACCTCCGGGTTATAAGCATCAACTACGGAAAGACTCCTCCCTGCAACCCCATGTTCATAACCGGCCTCTAAACCTTCTTGCATGCCAAAATCAACGGCCCGGACCAAAGCATGACCAACAATGCCCTGGTATTATGAAGATTTCAAGCACTTAAGGAGAGTAAGTTGTATTCCATGGGTCAGGAGCCACCTCCTTCCGGCCAAAAGAGTCAAGTAGGTGAGATAAAATTCCCCCTCCAGACGGTCGGAGACATCCATCATGTGTGCCTTAAGCTCGGCCACACGGTTGTATAGTTCCTGAGCTTGCTCTTCCTGCTGAATTTCCATATTCCCTGAAACTTTAAAACCAATACGCAAGAAGAAACCTCCAAAGCAAGAAGCTTGTAATATATATATAATATCAATATCTATATATATTATATAATATATATATATAAATAAATATATATAAATATATTTATAAATATATATATATATATATATATATATATATATATATATAATACACATACATACGGAATAAAAGGTGCAGACATACCTCAGAAGCAAGCCTGTCACGCTCATACGCCAATGAAGTAATCTTAGTCCCGGCCTCGGTACAGGCCGCCTGGGCATCATTCAGGGTAGACTCAAGATGGGTGGCACGGGAGTCAAGCAATGAGATGTCATGATCTTTCTGAGTAATGGAGACCTTAAGGAGCTGACAACCCTTCGCAGTCAATGCAACTTCTCTACTTCTCCCCGGATATGAAGAAACTGTCACGGAGACCGGACAACCTTCGCGTTTCACACCTCCATATTTTTTTCCCGCCAACTGAGACTTCAACCTGAGGATCTTCGAGTCGTTCTTCTCCAACAACTTACCATGTGCAACATACTTAGCCATTAGTTTTTCCTAACTCCAACTCATGCTCCGCACGGAATCTTCGACCTCACCTCCGACCCAAGGCATATTTACTGTGCCGCCCCTACATTAAACTCCGTATATAATTGATCACAGTCCCCATGGGAACGGAGATAGAGAAGTGGCGGGGGACAACGCAGGTCCCACCGATGTACGGCAGGAAAGCCATCGCCACCAATCGAATCATTAAGTAATGTTCCACCCTAGAACATACCAACGCTTCGCCTCGGAAGGATCTAGAGTAGCGAGCTCATTAGAAAGAATCATCAAGACCCATCGCTCTCAAGTTGGGAAGGACCAGCAGATCCAACCGGAATAACAACCCACAAGGCGACATGGCCTTGGTGGAGGATGTGGTGCACGACAATACTAACCGGAGCACTCAAAGAGCTAGACTGTAAGATAAAAAAAGATCAACGATTAGGGAAAGGTGCGGAAATTCAGAAAGTACTTAAAGATGCGTATACATACCTCCCACAGTAGTGCGGATCTGAAGGCTCGCTTGGGCAGATAAATCCACAAAACTTTTACTTTCTTGAGGAGGAGCAACAAAGGGAGTAGCAGACTGTTCCCGGGCCAACAAACGAGAGCCTGCCGACATAATCTGCTCCAAACCAACAAGGGTTTTACCTTCGGTACCGGAAGCAAGGAAAGGGTGATCCGTCCTCAACCTTTTAGCAGGGAGAGCGTCACTCTGCTTTGTCAGTCTTTTCTTCTTAATCTTTTTAGGTTGCTCCGTAACAACCTCCTCATCACTCTGCCTCACCATGGCCGTACCCTCACCTGGGTCTGCTAACTCCAGATAAGCATCCTCTTCAGCACACTAATTCCCCCTTCCTCCACAGGTGGAATTATTAGGTTGTGGTCCATCTTTCAGTCGGAGCAGGGATAATCCGTGGCCAACCGCACCCCAGAAGACTAACCCCCAGCATGCACGCCAGAATCACCAAGCGGTATAAGCAATGTCGGTACTCTCTAGCAAAGTACCTGATCATCTCCTTCTGAACCTCCACCGCCCGGACCTTCCGAGGGTCAGCAGTCTTGATAAAATCCAACAAGCCCATATCTACATAATCAACATTAAGTAATCAGGCTTTATAATATAAAAGTACCACTACTAAAAGGAAATAACACCCACCCGTTCCGCCAGGACGCTCAAAAGCCGGGTAAGAATTGTCGTCAAAAGGATAGTACGGGCTCAAACCCACAATTGCAAAAGAAGCACTCGGTACAACCGGATACCGGACGGAAAGGAGCCATAATGGCATTCAAAAATATAACAGTCTCTCTTGACGAGCAGTAAGATGGGGAGCCGAGTCCTTTTCTAGGACACCTCCCGTATATAAAGGGACGGAAATGGGAAATACGCAAGAGTCAACCCAGAAAAAGTGGTCCGCCCAATTTTTTATGGAATCCGGGGGTTTTGGAAAACAAGACGGAGCAGAAGTAGAACGTTTAGCAAAGGAAAATAACCCGTCACTAAACGTACGGGTGTAGAAAGCACGGAAAACGGTTACTAAGGGGGAAAGGTCGAGTACACGCGCCAGAACTTCAAAATGGGACACCCGGGCCGCGCCAAAAGGCGATAATTGAGAAATATGCACACGAAAGTATTTAAGGACGGCCATAAAAATTTTGTAAACGGGATCATATAACCACAAACGTCAAGAATCCTAGTATATACGCCTACTTTACCAGCTAGGAACTGGGCAATAGTTTTATCACGCCCCGGAGCAGTGGGATGAACCTCAGCCGGAATATAAAAGCTTTCGCAAAAGCTATCTACCATCTCTTAGGTCATAATAGAACATTTAGCAGAAAAATTAGCCATTTGGGAATTCGAGTGAAGGGAAATGCTAACCTGAATTTTGAAAAACCCTAAAAAGGAAGAAAACGATGTGCGAACGTATGCTAAAGATGAAAAGCTTAAAGAAATAAACAATGATGGAAAGTAGAGTTGTGGAAAAGGAAACAGTAAAAACACAAGGGGGTATTTATACCCTTTGTATATTTACCTACCACACATCATCCGAGATGATGCCACGTGTACTCAAATCCATGTGATCAACGATTGATTTCGCCTAGTGAGTAATAATCAGCTGTAAATAAAACTCACAACACTCATTCGAAAAAAATAAAAATACAACTCGGTACACTCACTAAAGTCACCGAACAGATAAGAAAGCTTTGCGAAAAAGACATGTGACCGTAGAGAGTGGCAAACCACATTAATGAAACCGAAGTCTAGCACTGATCACAAGCAAGCAGACAGGTCCGCAGGCAAAAAGCTACTAGACTGGGAGGGACTTGATAGAAGTATAGTAGGACAACCAAGCCTCCGGCTTTGGCCACACTATCATTGGTCTTCTGGCAGCAGTGCATGGGCCCGAAACTAAAACCCAATCCTGTTTGGTCACGGCCCGGACACAGCAAAACGGACGCGGACCTAACTATAGAATACTTCCGTCCACGGAAAGCACACGCGTCCGTACACACGGTTATTACGGAACCTTGCCCGACAAGGGACCCACTCTGGCCACTAACTAAACAAACGAAATATTAGGAAACCCTTAATAAATCCGATCGCTTTATAAAAAGGACATTCTGACACACAGAAGGGGTAAATGATTTTCTCACTCTACATACACGTACTTTCTCTCTCTACATGTTTACTTACTCTCACGCCGGAGTCTAACCGTGGGGTCCGCCCCACGGTAAGTCTAACGGTTTATTTGATTGTGCAGAAAATCATTATTTCTCTTGCTCTAGTACAAGATTTAACGTTCAAATTATTCAGGAACCCGACCCGACGTATAATTTGAGTCCTATTCTAACCCCTACTCCAATTTTGTACTAACAGAGGGTGTTTGGGGCTGCGTTTTTGTAAGGATTATCTGATTATTTCAATTTCAAAACGCAATAATCTAGTATGAGGTGTTTGGATGAGATCCGTTAAGAATCGATTATCTGCGTTTCCATTGCTCCAAAACGTGGATATGAAAAAGCATGTGGTGACCTGCTGTTTGAAATCGTGATTTTCCTTTTCGATAGAAATTACATATTTACCCCAACTTTACCTTATATCTTCTTGTCGTGATGCTTTTCTTGTATTTGTTGCTGTTTCCTTCCATGATTTTTTGTATTTTGCCGTGTTCTTTTTGTTAGAAAATACTTCATAGATGTTGTTGACTGTTGAGATCTTGCTGTGTGAAAGACAACGGCAAAAGCGACCAGTATGTTTATATTACTATAACCCTAAATTTTGATTTGGAGCCCAACAACACATTATATTATTTTTCTTTTCACAAAAATTTAAGCCCACCAAAAGACTTGCAAGTAATTAGGGGTGTTGATCGGTTCAGTTATCGGGTTGTTCGGTTAAATTTTTTTTGGGTCAACCCAAAAACCGAATTTGAATTCGCTTCGGTTCTCGGGTTGACCCGAATAACCCGAATTTCGTTATTTATTTAAAAAAATAGTAATAATAATTATATAGATATTTAACAAAGAAAAAAATATTTCAAGCATAAAAAGTGTTTTTTTATATTAGGATAAAATTTTATTGGTATATATATATATATATATATATATATGAATTCGATTTTCGGTTCAGACTACCAAACCCATATCCAACCCGAGAACCGAATTAGTAGTTCGGTTCGATTCGGTTTTGACAAATTCGGTTCGGTTATTTGTTCGGTTCGTTTGTTTTCAGTTCGGTTCGGTTTTGGTTTTCGACTTATTCGGTTTTTCCGCTCACCCCTACAAGTAATATACTTTCATACTTTATACAAAATATTGTCACATTTGATAAAAAATAAATTGTAAAATATCAGATTTAAATAACCTATGTCTCTTTTGGTAATTTTAGAAGTTAAGTTATTAAATAATCTGTTTTGCCAAACACTAAAAAAACTGATTAACTGATTATTGCGATATCAAACACTATAATCAAATCCAAACGCTATTTTTCAAAATCACGTTTTGCAACAGCTGATTATATGATTATCCGTTTTCAAAACACATAATCTATTTTAAATAAGCAATCCCAAACACCCCCTTAAACTACATTTTCCTCATTTATACTATATTATAAAGCACTTAAAACATTTTATTTTTAAAAAGTTTTATAAATTCAGACTTTTAAACTTATTTGTTATAAAAATACAAGGACATGCAATCTTGACCATACATCTAATTTCAGAGAACCGCATCTTAAAGTGACATGTGTCACTTCTCAATTAAAAAACCACATTTATTTTTAAATTAAAATATTTTTTTATCTATTTTTTCTGATTTAATTTCATCATATTTTTTAAAATTTTGTGATCTTTAATTAACATTCATTTTCATTTTTTTTATGAATTTTTAGTTTTTTTTATTTAATTTTTAGCGCCACTGAAACTGTTGTTTTGCACGGATATCATGCTAGCATTTGTGTAATGGAGTATCAAAATGCATCCTCAACCATCCTTCGTTTTTGGAAATAGAATTTGAGTATCGCCCGAAATCCTCCATATATGAAGGATTTCTATTTATCATTCACAAACTCTTATTATTAATAGAGAAATGCTACATCCACCAAAATTTTACAAAAAATTATCCACACAATGACATGGCATGTGAGTTGGACCAATAGTTTTGTATGTTTTTTCTCTTTCATCATTTTCATCATCAATATTTGCATGACAAGTGTATGTGTGGATTTCTTTTTGTAAATCTTTTGTGGATGTAGCATTGCTCTTATTAATATTTGGGTTCTCATTAAATAATTAGTTTAGATTCATCAATTAATTGAACATAAAGATATTGAAATGTGAAATTTGAAGTATATGATTGGAGATAGAATTTTTTTGAAGGATGAATGTAAAGATGCTTTTATGTCTCTTTAAATTTGATAATTTTAGAAGATATGATTGAAGATGACCTTGACCTTGTAGTTCTAAAATATATAACAAAAAGATCGATTTGTGACAAATGCAAATATATTTTGGCATTATATTTTTGTTATATATTTGCAAATATAGCTTCTTGCTAAGTTTTTTTTTTTCAATATATTATCGGCCGTTAAAAAAAATATTGAAACCAGTTATAGGATCAAAGTTCACATTATATTGATTAAAAAAGGTCAAAAAGAAATCAATTTCACACTTTGGCATAATTTGACTTGTCACCTCATAGAATTTTGGCATTTGTGGCAACTGGACCCCATCCAACATCTCGTCGAGTGATATTTGTTGTTTCATTTTTTATTTCTTATCCACTCAAAAAGAGAAAGAAAAAAATCGTGAAAACATAAAGTAATGCAACGTGCCTAATATAAAAAAAAAGTAAAGTGAAAACATAGAGTCGTGATTCACGAACATTTTGATCCTAAAGAAAACAATTAAACAAATATCAAAGTTACTACACAGATATTTTTATTGCAAATGAAACATTATCATCTTTTGTGTTATACTAGTGCATACATGAACAATTGAATCTCTTAAACGACAAATCGACAACAACAATACTCAATGCCGTTGGTAGGTAAAAGATGAAATTTAGACAGTAACAATACTTAATATGTGTGCAAGTAAATAGATTTCTATACGTGGTGTGTGAAAGTAGAAAAAACAATAATATTAAAAAGGGCAAATTGTCTAAAAAAAATCAAATTTGTCACGTTTTTCTTTTATATACTATTAACTTTTAATTTTTTTAAAGAATTCAAATACTTTTCTAATCTTCTTATTGTAACACTAAATTTCTTAATCTTCCTATTGTAACAAAAAATCTGATGTGGCATAATTTTAATACAATTATCCCGTTTTAATTTTTTTAATGTTATATTTAGCCCATATGCTTTATATTTTAACATTTTCCACCCCTTTAACTCAATCTCTTCTTCATCTTTCATTCAATATCTTCCACCACCGTCACATCACCGTACCTTCTCTTCCGAACCACCACCTTCTCCGCTCTCCACCACCAGTGGACCCCACTTCCATCTCCACACTCTCCCACCACCACCATCACCATATCGTAAGCTGCAACCCATATTCCTTTTTACATACTCTTTTATTAAAAACATACAAGTAATAGTTTTGATATGAGAAACAAATGATTGTTTCCAAAGCTGTCCATAAGAGGATTCTAAGTCTTCTTTGTAAATTATGTTTTCTTATAGTTTTATGTCTTTGATCTAAAACATGCTGGATATGAGGCCCATATTTCATGAAATTAGGTGACAACGTCATTTGTTTCCGACGACCTTTGCAACACAAATTCCTTCGAAAACACTGTAGAGCAATAATCTTCTTATCTGCTGCCATTGGTGAACCACGGAAAATAATCCAACTTTATCATTTCCAACACTCCAGACTTTGATTTCCTTGATTTAATAAGTAATGGATTTGTGTTTCTAATGTGAACACTGATTCAGATTAACAATGTTTTCTAGTGGTGGATAGTGATTTGGTTATGATCAGGATTGATGACGTCATCATGATGGTTGGTTTTTGGATATGTGAGAGAGAGATAGAAATGAAATGGGATCTGAAGATGATATGATATTATATGATGGTGTTGGTGTGTTTGTGTTTTGTCATCATGGTATGGATCAAGAAGCCATAAGTATAACTGATTAAAGTACAAGGGCTAAATATGACATTGGTAAAAGGTATAAATGATTAAATTTTCTTAATCTAGTGCCACGTCAAATTTAGTGTTACGATAGGAAGATTAAGAAATTTAGTGTTACGATAGAAAGATTAGGAAAGTATTTGAATTCTTTAAAAAAATTAAAAGTTGAAAGCATACAAAAGAAAAACGTGACAAGTTCGATGCTTTTTTAGACCATTTGCCCTATAAAAAAACGTTAAAAAGTAAAAACAATTTAACATTTTAAACACATTCAAATAAAATATGCTACATCACAAAATATTACAAAAAAAAATCCACACATATATGTGTCATGCGAATATGATATATATATATAGAAAAAAGAGAAAAAAAAATAAAAGTGCAAAATACATCCATGTGTTTGCAAAAGTTCCCCCGCCTCACATCGTGACCCCAACCTGTTCAAAATATTATCCATCCTTAGTAAATGAAATCCCATCAACATCAAGAAGACGAGCGATGCAAAAATTTAGTCAGTTAAGAGAAAACACATTTACAAATGTCAATTATAAGTCGGGTGTATTTTTTTTGACGGCAAAAAAGATTAATATAAATATAACAAAAAGAGAACTTCTAGCAAGCAGCTAGAGAAAAATTACAACGGTTTTTTTAGTCAATCATGTCAAGCTAATCGATTAGAACTTCTATTATTTAACCAAGAAAACGAAAAAAGAAGAATACTATCATAAATGTCACATTTTCTCAAGTTTTGAGAGAAAAATGTGACGGAATTGCGATAGTTCCAAAGACACCAACAAGTAGTAACAACAATCACGATCATCCGTTCCTTGATAGAATTTGATATTCGAAGATTCTTGATCCAATCCCACCGAAAAAAAGAATCCGAGTTGAGAATTCTAAATCAGGAATAGACAATCGCACCACATACAACCAATCTCCATTATGTTTGAAGCACTTCGCAATAAAAAGAGATGCTCATTTGATTCCACCATATTCGAGCAAACTGGACACATAATCGAAGTAATATCTAACCCTCTTCGAGATAAATTCAAGCGATGTGGAAGCCGATCCAATCTCAATCTCCAAAAGAAAATATTTACCTTTCTAGGAAGAATTTTGTACCATCGTGTTTGGATGTCCATTGTTGTAAGCATGAGATCGTCAATGTGATTTCTTGTCGCTCCAACCGTAAACAACCCGGTGCTACCAATATTCCAACAAAAAGTATCCTCGCCTTCAAGTCTCGTAATCTGATTCAGATCATCCATTAAACGAGCCAAAAAAAAGATCATAACTCTTCCGACTCCTACCTCTTCCGCACACCACTGCTGGAAGACCATAACCCATCTCTACAAAGAACGGTCGGAACCAAATCACTGAAAACTGAGGTTGCAAATCCTACCTACAAAGTATATTGTACCATTGGCATAAAGGACTTTCACCGATCCAATGATCCTTCCAAAATCTCACATGCAACCCACAACCTACTTTAATTTCGCAACCGTTATCCATTAGGAACGAATGCCACTAGAAGTAAAAGATTTAGGAACCCAGCAATTTTTTGACCATAAACCATATAGTGTTACAACTTTTTAGATATAGACCCGCGTCCTCTCCGTGAATAGCTTTGATGACTTTAACCCATAACAAATTCGAATTAGAAACCATCCTCCACCTCCATTTTTGAAGGAGAGTAAGATTGAAAGCTTATACCCAAACCTCCTTTTTCAAGAGATGCCAAGATGTTTTCCCATTTAAGCCAAGCACATTTTTTTTAGTTTTCATCTCCACCCCAAAAAAAATTAGCCCTCAATCTTTCCAATAACTTAAGAATTATTTCTGGCACTCTAAAGATCGACATAAAGTATATACCAACACTTCCCAACACCGCCTTTATTAAAGTCAAATGACCTCCAATAGAAAGAAGTCTTGCCTTCCATGTAAATAATCTATTCTTGAATTTATCGAGCATCCCATGCCAATGAGCTACCAAATTCATATTAGAACCGACTGGGAGCCCAAGATAAGTGAAAGGTAACGAAGCCTACGAACACACCTCTGACACGATGGAAAATCGCCATTTCTATAACTCTTCTATGAGACCATATACCAAACACTATATTAGTTGATGTTTATTCGTAAACTCGAGGCTAAGAAAAAAACATTCAATACCAAAGTCGGGTGTCATTTACAGTGAGAAAAAGATTATCATTCGTTTGTGTTATACTAGTGCATACATGAACAATTGAACCTTTTAAATTTTAAACAACAACAATATCAACAATACTCGGTATCACTGAAGCGAGCTATGTGAAAAGTGAGATGTATACGATCAAACTTCTATTTTAGAGTATAAAAACTGCTTTAAAAAAACCTTAAATATATGTGTGCAAGTAAAAATATCAATGAAAGTCATTTTTTCTAACTTAGACACACACAATTAAACCAAGCCCTTGTGACTTATCCAGGAACTATTATTACACACCGTAAATGAAAAATTAGCTTGCACTCCGTACCAAGTTTTATTTTATGCAAGTTTGATTATTTACATACTCTTTAATCTCCGTTATAACAAGATTAACAAAACAGAATTAGCCTGTTATTGGGCTGCTTTTAGCCCAACTCCAACCGGCTGTGCTTTGGGCTTTTTGTTTTATATGTATATCATGGTTGATTTAGTCAGCTAAGGGTTCAAGTTAAGTGCATCTTCCGAATATATTTATCATGTTTAAATGATAAACTGTTTTTTCATTATGTTATAGCCAACATGTAACTTGGGCTCTCAAATTTAATAAGTGAGGCTAAAAATACCAAAACATCAAAAACACACTTTTATAGGAGCTAAATACCTCTCGAGACTAAGTTAGTCTTCGCCGCAACGCGCGGGCAATATGCCCCCTCGTTAACCACCAATATTTGTTTTTCTACATAAAAAAAGGATAAGCCTTTTCCTTATGCTAGAACTCATGTCCACGAGCATGACGACCAAGACTAGTTCTCACCACCTGTAGTGGTGACCACACATATTAGGACCATCATGATCAAATTGATGTTGGATTATGGTAGTCGGATAGCACGTATACGTTACGAATATGTGAGCCTATTGGGGGCACACACGTTAATACACGGAGAATATGTTTTATACTTCACAATATTAAAACCACATGGACTAAACCGATTAAGTCACAAACTTATAAAAGCTGGAAACGAATTGGTATATTCCTTAGTATCCAGATTTCGGTTTAGATAAGGAAAACAAGGAAAGGGAGAGTTGTGATTATAATAGGACTTGTTTTTTAACTTATCAAGAGTAGGATACAAGGCTATAAATACCCTTGATATCTCATTCATAATACACGACTTACAACTCCTAAAAAACCTCAATCATATTCGGTTTTCTTTTGTTTTTTTTCCTTCACCGATTTTCTTAAAACCCGCTCAAAAGGTTTTTGGTTTTCGGTTCATTCCACACCCAAATTCGATTAAACCTTAAAGGCTTTAATCAATATCAATTTATCATTCTCCTAGCTCGACAATAAAGATCTACATAAGGTGTAGGTGATTGTTTTGGTTCGAAGATTAAACCCTAAAAAGGTTTCGGGTTGTTGATTTCGGTCCAAGTGGTTTTCGATGGTAATTAGGGTTTTAAACCCTAATTCGGTGGTTTGATTTTCGGTTACAAGATACAAAGGTTTGTTTGGTAATCGGTTTATAATACAAGGTATTTGGTTTGTGAAGTTAAGTCTAGACAACTTAACATATTCGGTTGACGTGACTGTGTGAGCAACCGTAGAGGCGATTATTTTAGTTGCTTTATTCGTTTTCAATATCAATTGCTAAGAGGTACGCTTTCTATTTACTTCTTCTATACGTGTTAATCATATGCTATTACTAGATCCAATCCGCTGCGTACTCGTAGCTACTTGGTTACCTAGATGTTAAATCCCAACAGTGACATCACGAGCCAACTCGTTTTAGCTTTATGGGTTACACGTTTATGTTTTAAATTTACGTCTAGTTTACATGCCTATTATTGAAACATATGCCATGATCTGCTGGCGTTGATAATTTTTATGTTTTACTAGTAAAAATATGACACAGTCAATGAGTTTATTTTTGTTAATAGATATGATAGGGAGAATTTTTTAATGATCGGATTTCTTTATATTGATAGTAAATTTGTTTGATAATTGGGGAATTTTATCTTTAATCGCTTCCTTGCCATAAGATGAATAAAATATGTAGATATTGATCTTGAGTTTTATATTAAAAGTTAATATAGGTCAAAAAGGAAAATTAAAATTGTTAATTTAGCTTGTATGCTTCCTTTTTTATTTTTGTCTATTCCGGCTATAAGACCCACTCAATCACAATATGTGATGGATGGGAGATCTAGGTACTTAGCAGAAAAACCTAGTGAGGATCTTATGGTTCTCCATTTGGGGAAGACTCGTGAGAGAACTCGGATTTTACTTGTTTACGTGTATGCTTAATGTCATCTTTTGTATTATGAATCTATGTAAGCATGTTGATTTTATTAGCCTACTTGTCTACACGCCTAAATAAATATGTCATATGTCTAAAAGATGATGTTGATGTAGTCTATTAATGCCACACGCCTAAAAACATTCCTTATGTGACCGACTTTTTTTTGTTTCGTGGAAAATTATTTTTGTAAGGTAATTAATAAGACGTTAAACTATGAAACTTGTTTTTCTTTAATTAAAAACTGGACGCTATAGACTCATGGGAAGTACGGATCATCCACTAGAACAAACTTTAAGAGAAGTTTAAGGCGGGTCGTTTTTACGTAATTCCCTAAAGAAATAAGGTTTTTAATATGTTTCGCACTGACTTGTTTCTCCGCATCTTTGTAGTTCGCTTGGATGTTACCGTGAACCCAGGCAAGTCACTACAATGTCATTATTAAAGGTTTTTTAAAAAATAAGTTGTCACAAATGGTTTGCATGCTTCTTTTGTACACCGTTTTTACACATTATTGCCTACCGCATAGAAAAATTTTAAGTTCTATGCCAGCCAACACCTTAGAACACATGCAATTGTTTTGACAGCATTGGTTAATACCTTAGAGCCCTAATACCAACCCATGTCGAATTTCGAGCTCTGGTTAGACCTCTGACGATTTTATGCAAGTTCTTGCTTGTTCGACTTATTCGAGTAGGCTTGTCAAACCTTGACCCGAGGCATAAGATGATACTAACACATGTTTCTTACCATTATTAACTAATTACTAAGTTTTGACAAGTATCATAAATTCTAATAGTTGCCATAAAATGCAATTAACGCTCGAAACGCTATCTCTTCTCTCTTTGCCCTAAAGATCACTTATTTACCGCCCTGGTCAAACCTTTGGTAATAAGTGGGAGGGTCCAAAGTTTGGATCCTTAGTCTTAATTAGTAAATTAATTGGTAGTTTAATTTCTATTAGAAATTAATTAATGAAAACACTAAATTGAACTTCTAATGTACTGATTAATTGTGTTTTGCACATAATTCGAAAACGGAGAGTTTGTTTTTCTTTAACAAGATAAACCGTCTCTTTTTCAAGTAAAAAAGGTGAGACTTACTTCTACTATACTCCATTGTTTGACCAAGAATAAGATAGGAATATAATTGAAAATATCAATTACAATTAAACTCACTTACTGTCTTCATTACCCTTCTTATTGGCTTATTAAAACAATTGAAAGAAAAATATTTTGATAACTAAAGAACATTTGTCTAATAGCTACCAAAAAAAAGTACAATCATGCATTTTTCACGATGTATGGTTTATAACCCGAATGAAGTAAGAGAAATCACTAGCATATCCACTGGTATTTTTCTTAGACTCATATTATTCTAAGGTGCTAAACTATCCCAAGTGCACTGAATACAATACAAGACTGGAATAGCATGCCTTATATTCAAGTTAAAAGAGAGCATAAATGGCTAGCCCCTCATCTACACAAGTAGAATTTTATATTCTCTGCACAATACCTTAGTACATTAGCTAAAACTTTTTTAGGCATTCCTAAGAGAATAGAAAAGAATAAATTGCTATTTGCTTTCTACTGGTGATGTAACACTTATAATTGTATGAAAATCCAGTGGGAGTTTTGCATTTTTATTACTGAAATGACATTCTTGTAATGGTGTCAAATTCTGTGAGCTAACAAAGAATAATCTCCATTTTATTGCCCATATTATTTTTCTAGCTTGCTTGAAATAATTATTACTACCGAAATATTAACAAACAATTTTTAATAAGATTTGCATTTATTCTATATGATAACAAGTTCCATATCTGAGGTTATTTTCCGAAATGTTATCTATAGAATAATAATCCACAATTCCTTATTAAACATTATAGTTTGAAATCTGCTTGTAATATCTATGACTCTATCATATTGTTTATACTTTCGAGCGCCTGTCGTATTGTATTAAATAATGTTGTCCCGTACACAAGTGGGAGAAATCTTAAATGTGTGCAAGGAACAACATATAACAATATGATTATTGGTTTCTCTTGACCGCAAGGTGAGGAAGCTAATCAATCTACTAGGACTTAAACACCAAGATGTTTGTTGCCCTATTACATTAAAAGTCAAAGATATACTATAAGCTACTTCAATATGTTGACTACTTGTTTTAGTCAATAGACTTATGGTTAAATTATATAATCATGATTTTGAAGTATGAAATTAACTTGAAATTACTATTGAACTCAAGAGTTTGCGTTCATGATTACTTTAGTTAGAATAATTATGTTTACTTGCTAAGACATAATTATAAAGTTCTTGAATTTAATCAATGACTCATAACATAGAGTAAGTAGTTGAATTGTTATGTCTTCTTGTTAACACATTAACATGATGTCCTTGAATTATTCGGAGACTTGTAACGTATAACTGGACATGTTCTGTTTTCTTGAAACACATGAACATAGAGTTAACATAAGGTCCTTCAATTATTCAAAGACTTATAATGTATACTTGCCATGTTCTGTTTTCTTGTAAACACAAGAATATGGAATTCTTGAATTGTTCTGTCTTCTTGTGAACACATGAACATAGAGCTCTTGCTTAATTCAAGAAATATACATTATAGCATGCACTTGGTTTTAAAATACTGTATATTCAATTTGGCATGACCCAATTGACAAGTATTTGACCTAAAGAGAATAAAGTTATCTAATAGAATTTTGATGTAGTCTCACAATTCTAATTCTCATAGAATACCACATTATTATGATATGTCTAATATGATGAAACAAACTATATTCATATTGTTTGATTCATGATAGCTTGAATTGCTCTACCTCAAAAATCGATCAAGGTTTGAAGTTTGCGTGTGTCATGAATACACTCAATATAGTTTCAACCTAGAAGGTAATCAAGACATCATCTTTGGATTGAGATAAATCCCATTATGTTTTGATTAAAGTTCTAAAATTTGTTAAAATCTTATGAAGCATATTATTAACAAGCTAGAGATGAGAACTTGAAATGTGTTTTGTGTTTCCCAATTAAGAACAATCATTGTTGCTTAAATACTTAGTATTTAGAGAATTTTCTCTACTTACAAAAGTAAGTGGGAGTATATAAAAATCTTGAAGATATTCAAGAACAAAATACATAACCTTCTAAATCCACTTGCTAATGTCACACTAAGGTTTAACATGGAAATGTCGAACCAAAGTATATAAGAACTCACATTCATAAATCCGCAAGGATGCCTCATCACTTGATTGATATTGTAATATCAATGCTGAGGAATATATAATTAGTAGATCATTTTAAACCTGCTAATTGCTAAGATATATTATCACATCTTGAATCTAATAAAAGTCTTAGAATTATGAATGATAAGTGGTATGTGCTTAATTACACATACCATTCTCCATTAAAAACGGACTTAAATGACTAAAAACATACCAAAAATACATTGTATTTGTATG
>BQNB010070600.1:12358-24402 GCA_026074375.1 Tanacetum coccineum
ATGCCACTCTCATTACTTTAGTTCCTAAAATTCCTACCCCAGATAAAGTATCTGATTTCAGACCTATTGCATGTTGCAATGTACTATATAAATGCATTAGTAAAATTATGACCAACAGAATTAAGGGGGTGCTTGGAACACTAGTAGATGAGAACCAAAGTGCTTTCATTGGGGAAGGCAGATCACTGATAACATCCTATTATCTCAAGAACTTTTTAGAGGATACAATAAGAAATAGAATATTAAAAAAGTTTCATTCAAAATTGATGTTCAAAAATCCTATGATACTATAAGTTGGGAGTTTATTAAGGAGGCTTTGGGTATGTTTGGATTTTATGAGATTAAGGTTAACTGGATAATGACATGTGTTACATCAACTAAATTCTCTATTAATATAAATGGTAAGAGAGTTGATTACTTTAAAGGAGGAAGAGGTCTGAGACAAAGGGATCCTATCTCCCCATACTTATTCATTCTAGTAATGGAGGTACTGAATATGCTGATCAAGAAGAATATTAAGGAAAATATGAGATTTAAATACCATTTTGGATGCAAGAACATGAAGATTACACACTTGTGCTTTGCTGATGATTTATTAGTCTTATGTCATGGGGATTCTGATTCTGTAAAAGTCATTAAGAAGTCTCTTGATGAATTTAGTGGATACACTGGCCAATTACCTAATATGCAGAAGAGCACAATCTGTTTTGGGGGTTTGTCTAGTGCTGAGAAACAAACCATTTTGAATATCATTCCATTTACTGAGGGGAAATTTCCAGTAAGGTACTTGGGTGTCCCAATTATCACAAAATAGTTAAGTATGAGTGATTGCAAACCTTTAGTAAATAAAGTGCAGACTAAGATTAGTGATTAGAAGAATAAATCACTTTTATATGCTGGCAAGGTTCAGCTTATTGCTTCTGTTTTAAACTCTATGCAAAACTACTGGGATTCTATTTTCCTCCTACCAAAACAGGTCATTTATGAAATAAAGAAGATATTAAAGGGATTCCTATGGTGCCAAGGTGAACTCACTAAAGGTAAAGCTAAGGTATCATGGGATGGAGTATGTAAACCAAAGGATCAAGGTGGGCTTGGTCTAAAGAATTTGGGTGTTTGGAATGAGGTTTTAATGATAAAACACCTATGGAATGTGGCTGTTAAAAAAGATAAATTGTGGGTCAAATGGATTTATATGGAAAAGCTCAAAGGAAGAAACGTGTGGAAAGCTCAATGTAATAACAAGTGCAATGTGGGCTGGAAGAATATCCTAAGCTTAAGAGATAGAGTTAGGAAGCATATCTAGTGGAAACTAGGAAATGGGAAGTCAGTGAATGTATGATATGATAGATGGTGCCCAATAACCCTTTTGAGTGACTTTATTAATACAAGAGACATCTATGATGCTAGACTAAGTAATCAGTGCACTGTTAATGAAATCATTCATGAAGGAAGATGGAAATGGCCTGCAGATTGGAGTACTGATTTTGTTGAAATGGATTAGATACAAGTTCCTATATTAAGAGATGATATTGAGGATACTGCAGTATGGATATCAGGAAATGGTCATGAGAAGAATTTTAAAATAAGTAATGTTTGGAAGGATATGAATTGGAATGAAACAAAGGTTGAATGGCACCCTTTGGTTTGGTTTGCACAATCTATTCCAAGACATGCTTTTGTCACATGGCTAGCAATTCAGAAGAGACTGATGACACAAGACAAGCTAATGATATGGAGACCAAATGAAGACTTAAAGTGTGCTTTGTGCAGCAAATACAATGATTCACATAATCACTTGTTTTTTACATGTGAATTTTCAAAAGAAGTTTGGAGGGAATTACTGAAACTTCTGAATGTGAGATTGTCTAACTGCTGAGATCAGATTATTATTGAGATGAAAGCTTTACCTTTGAATAAGAACATATGGAGCATTGTAAGAAGGATTGTTTGTAGTGCTGTAGTGTATTATATTTGGCAAGAAAAAAACAACAGGATCTTTAAGAATGAGAAAAGAGACAAGGATACTATTCTCAGTATAGCAAGGAAACAGTTGTAATGAAATTGTTAGGACTAAAAGTGAAGGATTCAAGTACTGTCAAGGAAGTGGAGGAAAAATGGAAGATCAAGTTGCAAAGAGGATAGGAAGTGATAGCATTGTATATAGAATTTTTTGTTTTGTATTCTGTTGTATTGTAGTTAATTTCTTTGTAGTATGCAAGTTTAGGCTTTGTGATGAAACTACATAGGTTTTGTCCATGTGGATTGATATTGATGTAATAGTTTGGAAGCATTTATAAAATTTCACCCTTTTCACAAAAAAAACCCTAGTTAGTTATTACGATTATCTGAATGAGTGAAAACTGAAAACGGGTTTTTTTTATTTTTTGAATATTTTTTTTCTCTTATTTGTAGTATATCTCTATGAGAGAATAGGCGAATCTAAACAGAAGCTTTTGTGATAAGAAAAAAAAGATATTAATGTAGAATAGTTGGAAGCATTAATAAAAATTATCTTTTTTATGATAATTTTTTGATAAATTTTAAAATATTTTTAATCGTTTACTTGTATAATTAAGAATTCAAAATTATTTCATTGATTAATTTATGTACAATTTAATAAATTATTTGCTGAATAATAATATATTTATGTTAATGTTATTATTAATACATGTTAATTAATCAATTTATTTATTATAGGCACTATTTTGGTATTTATAAAATTCAATCGCCTTTTTCACGAAAAAAAATTTAAATAAATAATAAATGTATATAATTATATTAACCCTAGTTAAGTTATACGATTATCAGATGACGTGAAAACTGAAAACGGTTTTTTTATTTTTTGAATAATTTTTTATATCTCTATTTCGTAGAATATCTCTATTAAAAATACATAAATAAAAACAAAATAAAAAAAAGAATTAATGTTATTTTCAAATTGATATATTATTAATCCACTTTTTTTTTTATTATATTAATTTTATATATAATAATGTATATATTATTACTATATAACTTATTAAGTTTAAATGTTATTATAAATAAATTTATATATTATTTTTTCGATTTTTTTTGTAGAATATATAATTAATAATTATGATCTAGAATAGTGCGTAATCTAAACTAAGCTTTGTGATAAAGAAAAATAAAAGATACTTCAAACTATACAAAACTGAAAAAGTGGTATGTTAATTTAAAATACAGAAATATTTAAAATCGTCAAACTACATAGTCTACAATCATAAAAAACCCCATGAGAAGACAAGAGGGAAGGTATGTATGTAGAGACAGTCACACTATACTCGTGATGTAAAGAGTCTGATCTATAAAATATATTTATTAATTTTAATATTAAATATATATTTAACTTCTACTTTCCAAAACAACTCATAAAAGATGTGTGTGATTATATAAATTAACGTGGGGTCATTGTGACATGTATACACTAGCGACATAAATAGCATAGAGTATATAAACGAGTAGAACAAAATATCTCATAATATGTCCGTACCTGCTAACATACAAAGGAATATAACTCTACTGATGCATAAAAAAATCTTAACGTACAACATGAAAGTTCAAAACTCATGAAGAAAATGAACAAAAGCAAGATATTGAGCATTTTAAAAACAACATAAAAATAACTAAGAACAAATCCAGTCGAAAAAGGGCACGAGAGAGGTCAGATGTAGAGGGTCTTAACCATACTCGAGGGTAAATAGTCTATTTCTAGAACAACATCCTGCAAGAGTGTGTGCTTTTGTGTATAGATAAATTTACGTGTGTGGTTTTTAATCATAGATAGGGGTACATGTATTACAGACTAAGCAACATAAAATAAATGCATAGCGTCGTATAAAGGATTCGCACATAAAAATCATATATAGTCTCTGCAAGCATAATTTACAATGACTATTTTAACTCTACGTGCATAATAAATCTTAACCACAATTAAAAGGGGCAACACATAACAAAGCATGAAGCAGAAATGAAAAAAAAGTAAGAAATATAATATATGACATTTTAAGAACACGATAACAATATAAATAGATAAAATCATACAACATGACATAAAATATAAAAATAAAGATTAAACAAACATTACTATAAGTCAAACAATTACCATATCATTTAAATGCAGGAAGCCATAGCGAGCTATACATTTTTTTATATACTATTTTTTATGAGAGATAGGATTTAGCAAGAGGGGGGGGGGGGGGGGGGGTGGAGGTGAAGTACAGATTAAGCCTCATTTACTTGATGGGTGCTGTTATTATTAAATATAGAATCAATTTACTGTCGCAATTTGTATCCAACGCACAAGCCGGAAACTAGAAGCGGAACCATCAATATACCTTGAAGTTGAAGACACACTAAATACAACTCAAGCTATATATATAGACTCAGTAAGAAAGAAATTACAGCACTTGCACAGATAAAACCCATTGCTCGAGAGAAAATGATAGTAAAAGATGAATAATGATGAGTGTACAAGACCCTCCCTCCTCAGCCTCCTTTATAGAGTATAGGGGGGGGGTGGGGGGAACAAAACCCTAAACACATGGCTGGGCTTTAGAGATATACTAGTTAAACACCATGACCCATATATTTGACTAATAACGAACTTAAACACTGACTACCTTAGACTGTATTGCTAACTAAAAAAGAACTTATATCTAACAATATAGATCATGAATAAAATAATTTTAAATATGATAAAAGATAAATTATCACCTTAAGGTATTATATATTAAGCGCGTACACCAATCATTCAACAAACAATCCATTAGCATGTCATTTCATTTTGAGTCCAGGTCACCAACCTTCGTCAAGTATCCAGCGAGCATTGTGTCATACCACACTACTTCAAACTTTAACCGTCTTTGCTTTTACCTAAGACTCTCTCTGATAAAGTGATAACACACATTGATCAAGTGCTTAGTCCTTTCAGTAAAAATATGATTCACGCAGATAAGTGAATCGACCTAACTCTGATTATCACAATTAACTGCGACAATGTCAAATCTCTTACGCCCAAACTGACTTCCATATATTCCCCTTAGCCGATAGCTTTCTTCACAGTACCTTCCAGTGAGGGCAATACTCCCGCCCTGTAGTGAAAAAGCACCACATTGTTCGTAGCGTGTTGCTTACTAGCACTTACAAAACGATATAAGTATTATTAATGTCTATCGACATCCCTGGATACTAAAAAATGCATAACCATGAATGAGACATATTAATATAGAAAACCTTTATCCTGTGGATTCCTAGCGTAGGTTCTGTATCAACAAAACTTGTTTACAGATCCTCATGGTTTCACGTATCTGTGCCCATACACCAAACAACGATTTTCAGTACACAGTAGAAGTATATTCCATTTAAACAAGATATTAAAATTTATTCATTAGTTTTATGATATAATTTTTTGGGGGAAAAAAATATACCCACGAAATTTAATATTGATAATTTAAAATCGCATATTTCAAACACTTCCACTTCACTATGACTATTCCCAATGATTTTTACCTCGATATTCGCCAATGTCTGGCATACCTACTCTATGAATTTGAATATTTTTTCTTTTATAATATTGAAGTTAATATTTTTTGTTACCCGAGCATATGCTAATGTACTTTGGCCTTCGAATTAGCACACCATTCAGAGTAGATGAAGCGCCCAACCCGCATTTGCTATTCGATCTCACGATCCCTGACTATCTTCCATACCAAGAAACTCTCTTTGCTTCTTCGAGCTCCTTACAGGTCGTAACTCTTTTAAGCTAAGACTTTGGTAGATATACCAATCTCAGAACCGTTCTCTTATACGAACAATCAGCATAACGTTACACATAAACATATGAGTATAGATTATATCTCACGCACGTGTGCATAACTCATAGGTACATATATGCAAGCTACTACAGTAAAAATTCAGAACATAAAAAATAATGAGATATACCGAATTAAATAATTAAATTTTGCGACTTAAAATTTGAAAAGAACTCTACGAAATCTTCTGAAACTACAGTTGCGCCAGCATATACTCACCAAACCTTCCAATACACATTGACTAGCGTAGACGCTTAGTCAAACGCATAATAGGATTTCTTTAACTACACATACCTTAGTTTAACCTTGTTTCATAGTTCCCAGTAGGCTTGCTCTATGTATATCCTTTTCATTTTTTATTCTATGTAAATAATGTCATCTTACACAAGCTGCTCAGCTCTATATCTTTACCACGTAGTCAATAGCATGTATGAAAATCCGAATAGATGTGTGTCAACTACCAGAGAAATATACTTTATGTAATAAATAACTATGCCTATCTATGTGACATCCAATGAGCCACCAACCTTGCCTTAATACCTTACTTTTGAACACTCTCAATACCTTCCTTTATCATGACAGAACACATTTACAGTTCACTAAACTTTCCCACTAGATGATCTACTAATCTCTCAGTCTTGTTGCTGTCCCTTAAGAAAACCCATCTCTCTTTCATGAGCAGTCTTTCACTTAGAAATACTCACAAGCCTAACTAGCTCATCTTATTAGGTATGTCAACGTCATTAGTATCTTCACTCCTTCATGCTTTATCTACAACACTAACAGCCATCATTACTCTCAATCCGAACCATCAAAGGTTTCAGTATCTTGTCTTCGACTCATCAAAAAATCCTGAGCCAACTGATAATCTGTGAGATTCGTGTTTGTCATATTATTAATTTACTTCTTTTTTTATTTATTTTTTGTTTATTGTTTTTCTGATCCCACTGGCATCTTCATCATCTCGCATCTTCCTGATCTTCTAATCTTACTTAGGCATATATTATTTAACCTCTGCAGACACCCTCGTAATTTCCTCATACAGAGCTATCATCAACCTACACCAGAAGCTTCTAACGTGTCTTTGTTACATTTACACATTTCATTTAGACACGTTCCTGCTTAAAGTGACTAATTTAGATGATTCATCTTCAAGACTATAGAGTCCCTATAACGCCTTCACACACTCATGAATAACCAACAAAGAACCATGTTATCCACTCTAACCTAGAGCTTACCTTGTTTATCAATGTGGAGTACTGCACACAGCTAAAATTCTCATCATCCCTATAATGCACTTTTTGGATATTTCCAACCAACAAATGACTCCAATATTCTTTTTCTCAAGCGTAACGTTCGATGTTGACACATTGATATAGAATTGAGGCCGGTAAACATCCTTCCCCCAATGTACTTGGTCAATCTAATTGAATCAATAAACAACGTAACCTTATCCATAAAGATTTGCTTTCATATGGTTTTACTAGTCCTTCTGCTGCGCGTCCGACAATCTTCACTAATTTCTAGCAATCCCCAACTCTTAATGCATAGCTGCTCAAAATCCCGTTATAATAATCTTAAGACCATTAATCGTCCTCAGCATTTCTTACTCGTCCTCTAGCTAGTCGATTCTCTAACAACTGCGTTCCACATCTTTAAACTTTCCAAATCGTACATGTGTGACCTTAGATATTAACCCACACCTTCCTAATATTCAGCATGAGCGCGAGCTGCTAAAAATACTTACTTGTCACCTACTGATTTCACTTGAGAATGACCCTAACAATGTCTGAAATATCACCTAGTCTCTATCACTAGCCCAGTAGTGTGGCCTATGCCTTCCTTACACCTAAATCCTATCCTCGATGTGGACTTTCCCAGAACATAATTCTTATCACAAATCGAGCTTACCTAGATCTTTTTCTTGGCTAAAACATTTACAGCCCTATGCTTTTCCATCACCTGTAAGTCCCGCCACTCGCTAATCATGCTCAGTCTTTTGTGAGTCAAACCTGCGCAAGACAATATATTGTCTTCAACATCTAGCATTAAGCGCCCTGCTATTGCAATGATCCTGTTAGCAAAGAGATATATGCAATATAATCCCTTCGTAATTCAGATAAAAGCAACCACAGTGTAACCATTACGATCACCTTGACTCTGCCGCTAATAGAAACTTTAAATGATCTAGCAATTTATAGATAAAAACCCTTCATTTATCTCAAGACAGTCCCAGCGATATCATAGACGTTTCTTTTCATTCAAATATATACAATGACATTATGTAACACATAAAACTTGGTCCTTTATCTCTCAGTTGTATCCTCACCCTTGCCAATACCTTTAATCGTACACTCCTTAATTGTCACCACACAACTAATACACTGCCCCTGCATTGCATTTCAAATAAATCAAAAAATGTATATCTAATCCCTGAGGTGTCACGTGGTATGAACTAGAACTCCATGAAATCTACCATGATCCAATACAAGCATAGCCTATGGACGCTCTATTGACACCATCAGTCACCTTTTCATATATTTGTCAAATAGTCTAACGCACTAAAGCTTGGTTTGCTCATTTTTCTTGACAGTATACCTGATTGACTTCTTGCAATTATTCCGTAACGAAAACCAGTTTATCTTCTTTAGTGACACTCTATCAGTTGACAAATAGAACGTCACTTGAGTCTTAACCACTCTCGTAGACTATATCAATCTTGTACTTGCCCCTTTGACTGACGTGAACTTCCCTACATTATTGTTTCATTCCCTCACATATAACCTTACACACATCTTCCCCCCTGCGCCTTAACTTTCATTTGATTTTATTTGAAAGTTTGTGGTGGCCATCATAATGCCTCAATCTAAGTCTATCAGCTTCCCGTGTCCACTGACGTGAATCCCTACGATTAGTTCTTCCCTTCACATATAACCCTTCACCATCACCCCCCTTCGCCTTAGACCTTTCTTTGATTTTATTTAAATTTAGTGTGGCCATCACGTCCTCCAAAGTCAAAGCTTCCCGTCCATAGAGCAAGGTATCCACAAAGTGTTCGTATGATGCTGGTAAAGAATTGATTAATAACAAAGCAAGATCTTTATCCTTAAATTTTACCTCAATATTTGCTAAATCAAGAACCATTTTGTTGAACTCATCTATATGCTCGAAAATCTTTCGTCCAGCCGACATGTAGAATGTATAGAATTTCTTCTTCAGGTACAACTTGTTGGCCAATGACTTTGTCATGTATAAAGTCTCAAGCTTTGACCAAACCCCGCTGCAGTCGTCTCTCCAGTAACTTCTCTCTGAACCTTGTTACCTAAACATAAAATCACGGCACTGTGAGCTTTCTTGTTTAGCTCAGCTTTTGTTTGAGCCTCCATATCCGCGGGTAAAACCTACAGAGCTGCCTCACATCCATTTTGGATTAATAAAGCATGCATCTTGATTCTCCATAACCTAAAATCACCAGTTCCATCGAATTTTTCGATGTCACACTTGGCCCCCGTCATTTTTTATCCCTTTGTTAATCTGCTAAACCTTGTGATATATTAAACCTCACAATCACGAATTACAAAGTCCCTTGTGCAATACCCTCTAAAATAATAATCTTCTTATTTAAAAACTAAATTTTTTATAATCAATATTAAAACTAATTATAAAGATACTAGAATTAAATTCCCTCCAAAGGTTTTCAAACAAAGTTCATTAAATGTTAGTTGACTTTTAAACAAAATACCAACCATGTGTACTGTTTGTTCTTCTTCTTCGTCTTTTTCGTAGAAAAAAAATACGAAGCGAACCAGTCGCCCTATCTCTGATAAATCAAAAAACCGACTAGCCTCAAGTCTTCTACACCTTGTCGCGAACCCGGACAATCGAAGAACTCAAGAACCCCTTTACATGTCGATACCGGCTGCACCTTCTTGTTGTTCGACATCGAACCCAAGAACCCTTTTGTTGTCGTTAGCTTTAAAACCCAAACAGAAAATGAACAACATGCTCTTTCAAAGATAAGCGATCAACAAAAGCCTTCAAGACTCGAACCTAGATTACCAGCAAAACCCGCGAACCTGGTCTCTGATACCACTTGTCGTAATTGATCAGCCACAACCTAGAAACTAGAAGCGAAACCTTGAAGTTGAAGTTGAAGACACACAACAGCAGCTATAACGATTGACAATAAAGAAAGAACACGTGCACAATAATATAAACCCTAATCGAATGATTAGTATTAAAAGAATGATGTTTACAAGACCCCTCCACCCTTTACCTCCTTTTATAGAGATGATAGAGGAGAACAAATCCTAAAACACTTGGGCTGGGCTTGAGATACAAGTTAACCCACGACCCTTTATTTTGACTAATAACAAACTTAACACTTGACTACCTTGGACTTATACTAATAATAAAGACTAATATCCTAACAGTTGCTATCAGTTTCTTTTACACACTATTTTTATGTAAGTCCATTTTGATCAGTCATTAAAGGTTTACTGAGTCATTTGATTTGTAAAAAGTGTTGTAGGCATGTATAATTTTATCGTTCATGTGTCAAGTCTCGCAATGCTCATGATTTGATGCGTTTTTTGCGTTTACTGATATGGATCAACTGTTCAGACATTCTTAATTGGATGGGTGGTGATGATTGATATGCAGTATAATCGTTGTTTGAATGGAGTCGTTCAAAATTTGAGAATACTCGAATCTTGACGGAGCGTTTTTATTAATGCAGCCATGGCAGGCATTTTCTTTTTGTTACGGCACATTCATACATGTTGAGCCTCTATTGTAGTCAATGCGATAGCCTCTGTTGTAGTCATTGATTGAGCCCACATATTTGTTATAATAAAAGTCTCTTAAAATTTTAACTTTTTATTATTTAGTATAATTATGATCTTGTCCCCGGAAATTAGTGTTTAGAATTGCAGTGTCTCGAGTTTATAAAAGGGATGGTGATTTGATGTTGCACTTGGTTCGCCATGATGGTTTGGCTTATAGATTGTTCTTATTTTTGTTGCATTATTTTGGCATGAAAAATACTGGATGGCATCAAATGCAACCGTGTTTTCTAGCCATTATGATACATGTATGACAGTGCAAACAAATTGAAGAAAATAGGATTCATATGTTACGTAGATTTATGTGCGTTGTTTGGTTGTTTTGATTTTTTTAATGTAAAATATTTTTGAGTCGCTTTATAATTGGCATAACAGTTGCAGGATGAAAAGTGCCTGATCAAGTGCATGTACAAAAAGTGCATGATCGAGTGCATGAAACGTGTGATATTGAGTTGGCTGGTAAAGGCAACTCAGTCTTTTCCAAGAGGATGTTACCTCAAACATGTATAGTCTATGATATGATAATTGTAAAATCAATTGTTCTATTTACTTATAATTACTATGAAGATTAGCGTTTATTTATTGCAAAAATATGTTTTTTGCCTGATTAAGTGCATAAAACGTATGCTAATAGCTTGGCCGGTAAAGGCAATTTAGTTTTTTTTTCCAAGAGAATATTACCTCAAACAAGTATTGTTTATGATACGATGATTGTGAAATTAATTATCCTGTTTACTTATAATTATGATGAAAATTAGCATATTTATTTATTCTAGAAACATGTTTTTAGGCGGCAATATTTGTACCGATTATCATGTCAGCTAAAAATGGAACGTAAGGTTCGCAGTATTCAAATTTTGATGTGGATGAATGTATAGGAAAACACAACTGCCTCGAGAAATTACAAATCATTTGTAAAATTTAACATAGGTGATTGCACGGGTTTAGGAGGTCAAGAATTTGAAATAACTCAGAAAGCGTTGGAGTTATCGATAACATCTTATGCTTCGATATGTATAGTTTTAAGAGTATATCGAAAACTCTAAACGTTTCTTGAGAGTTTTGAGTTTTTTGACCTTTTAAACTTTGTCTAATAGTAGATGCTTATATATATTATAATTTTGTTTGACAATGATACATGTTTCCATTTGTTTGAGATGTATTGAAATATAATATTTATTTTATGTCGCTGCGCGTTTCGTATAAACGTTATGAAATAACATGGCTTTGAAAAAAAATCCGTTCACGTTGACGTTCACAGTATACAAAGTGATCAACAGTTTTTGGTTCTGCCGCAATGCGTGGCCGCGTCATCCCTCGTTCATGTACAAAATCCAAATGTATTGGATAAAGGAGATGCATATAA
>BQNB010070601.1:2715-28703 GCA_026074375.1 Tanacetum coccineum
CTTATTTTATAAGTCTAAAAAAGAAAAATAAAAAAAATGTTGCATAAAAAGAGAGGTCACAGGGGTCGAACTTGTGACCTCCCCTTTACACACCCAACGTATTTAACACACACACCTCAACCACTGCCCTTGGGACTTTTCACCTGTCATACTTTGCACAATTAATTACTTAACACCATTTTATCCTTTTTAGTTATAAGCCCGTTTTAGCTTAATTCCAGCTTATTCAAATAAGCTGGTGATCCTAATTTATTTTTCCTAGGTTTAGCTCACTTTAAAGTAATTTTAGTGATTTTTCCAGATTTTTTATAATTAGTTTATTATTTTTAATATTTTATTTAGAATAAGTCTGTTTTTAATTCATAATAAATAAAATAAAAGTAAAAAAAATATAATTCTTTTTTCTAAATTTTTTTACTAACCATTTAGGACTGTTAAAAATTAAATTTACATTTTTAGTGTTAAATTTGTAGATTTTAGGTTTTTAAAGAACGGGATTTGAATCCCGTTATCGTTTTTAGTGTCTTAGCCTTAATTGCTTTCGTTTTTAGCGTACGTTTACTTGTTTTTGCATTTTAGTTATAGAAATAGAATCCAAATCATAAATCATACATTGATCATTCAATACGCGAGCACAAGCTTAATTATGATTTTCAAATTCACACCTCGTCGGGAAACGACCCGGGAAGGTTTTTAGAATTTTGCTTTGGTTAAAAGCAATTTTCCTTCTTAAAACCCTCTTGGAATACTTACTCTCTCTATTTAATTGATATTATCCTATTATATATTTATATTATATATATTTATATATACTAAAGGATTGCAATCAATTTTTGGCGCCGCTGTCGGGGAGGTGTGTGCGATTATCAAGTTTATGTTTAAAGATTAGTGTTTGAAGACCCTTCCCCGTAAAGTTATCGCTTTCATTTGTGAATATTTTCAAGTAATCAAAAATACCAAAAAAATTTGAAAAACAACTAAATCAACCGTTGTGTCACTTGTGAAATCGGCTCACCTTTAGATTACAAACTATAAGAGAGGTATAAGGAGGGTTGATCCTACGATCTTCGACCCAAAAGGAGAAGGTTTTTAAAATGCTTCGCGCTTACCCGCTCCTCTGCTTCTTTGTGCGTTTTCTAAAGAGCTACCGTACACTTGTTCGATTATTGGTTGCCAAAAATATTTTTCTTTCTTATGTATTTTTCGATAAATAATCTTCTCAATCCTCTTATTCGTTTAATTCTTATCTCCGTTACCCTCTTATCCGTTTGATTCTCAGACATGTCTTCATATAACCATCCTGGTTGCCCGTATTGTGAAGGTCCGTTTAATGGTGGAAACTGTCCGAGCTGTAGCAGTATAGGATCCGGAAATGAGTTTGTCTATGATCTAAATCCTTATTCTTATAATGAAACACCAAACTTCTTCAACCAACATCCACAGCACCAATACAAGACATACTTGTGCGAATTTTATGGAGGGAACTCTCATCCGGGTTTCGATTGTCAAACAGGGAACACACCCGTATTTGATCAGGGTCCCTGTTACAACCAAGACTTTGATTTTAACCAACCTCTACGTTATTCTCTGAGTTAGCCCCAGACATATTCTTATGAGTTGTGTGGGAATGATGCTCATTATGGTTATGATTGTCCGCCTCAAGTTCCGTTTATCTCTAATCCGGACCCGTGTTACAATCAAGACTTTGATAATTTACCACAAACTTCACCTAATTTTCAACAACAATATCTTTGTTGTGAAAACTGCTGGGGTCCTCATGAGACTTTTCAGTGTCAACCTTTGAACCAGAATTTCTATGAACCTAATCATTACTATAATTCTAATTCTTCTGGTTTTGACCAATCCCAACCCTCGCAGTTTCCCTTCATTCATCAACCTCCTCAAGCAACGAGTACGGAAATGTTGCAAGCTAGAGAAAACCTAATGAAATCTATTCAAACCTTTTTAAAGAAGTTTAATCGTATATCTTTTAGATAAACGCCAAAGGTTTTATTGCTAGCTTGGGAGAAATTTTTTGACATTAAGCATGCATGTAAAGAAAAGCAACATCAACCAGAGGATATACAAGAATTGCTTCGTAAACTTCTTAAAGATGTGCAAATTATAAGTGAGGAGCTGGCAGATTATATTAATATTCCAAAATGGAGTATTCTTTTGCAACACAAGAATATCTCATGACATGTTCTACCGCAATCACACCCGATTCACCAAAAATGGACTCTCTCATCATGGTGGACAAACATCTTGACACAATTCCGGAAACGGAATCGGACGAATTCATAAAGTCTAGTGTTGAGAACCTTGTCCAAAACCCAAGAGAGTCCGAGGATGAATGTGAGTGTGATGTGCCCGATTGTGATGATTCTCAAACGACAAATTTTTCAACGTTTTCCAATCCTCTCTTCGACGATTCTACCTCTAGTGATGACGAGTCAAGTCATGAGGAGGTTATTCACGAAATGAGTTTTAAAACTTATTCGAACCCTCTTTTTGATCTTGACGAGGAAATCATTTCTAGTGAGTTTAATCCGATTCATAATGAAGACCTCGATTCTACTCTGAAAAATGATCATTTTGATACCGAGTCTTATCTTCTTGAATCATTACTCAATCGTGATACTTTGATGGCTTCCTCTCCCAAGATTGATTCTCTCCTCGATGAGTTCGCCGGTGAACTCATAACAATTCCTCCAAGAATTGTTAATAGAGAGCACGAGGAATATATTAGTCTTATGGAGAGGTTGCTATACGATAATTCATCTCCCCGTCCGCCGGAAGATTTTCATGCTAATCCAAATACGATCATCGAGTCTCTTCCCACATTTCCTATCCCCGTTGAGGATAGTGACTCTCTTAGGGAAGAGATCGATATATTTCCCGGTCCGGATGACTCAATACCACCAGGTATTGAGAGTGATAATTATGACTCGGAAGGAGACGATAATTCTACTTCCCTTCCCGAGTTCGAATCATTTCATGTTGATTATCCCGATTTGGGAGATTCAACCATTGATGTGGTGGAAGACATCCCCGTTGATGTGCCTAATATTTTGCCCACCCATCCCACCCTTCATATGGATTTTGACTTCATTCCTTCTCATAATGATCTCGGATCCGATCTTGATGTTTCTTCTCCTTCCGGAGATAGAAACAAGATTTACGATCCGGGGATATGCATTGAAGTCGAATCCACGAGATTTCTTGCTACTCTTTCCCCCGTGATTGATACTTTACTTCCATTTTCATCCAAAAATGAAGACAAAGTTTTCAATCACGGTGTTCTTGCTTCAAAGGAGAAATCTCCTCCTTCTTCATCACATCGGGGCTTTAAAGCTTCCAAGCTTTTTCATCATAAAAGCCCGATGTTGATTCATGGAGAGAACAATCCTAATTTGGGTGTTCGTCATCTCCATTTTTATCCCCCTTGACAAAGCTCAAGTATGGGGGATTTGAGTCAAGCTAAGTGACTCTAAACAAGCGCTTCGTGGGTGGCAACCCATGCTTATCCTAATATAATTATATAGTAGTAATGAATAAGTGTGTTGTGAGGAGGCTCGCCTCTTCCTTTCTCGTGCTTTGTGTTTTGTTGTATGTCCAGGATTGCCCCGGATTTTGAAGCCTCTCGTGCTCGTGGTTTTGTCCTTCGTTCACTCGAGCTTCAATCCTCAGCTTCATTATGGGAATCCAATATCCAATCTTATCGACTAACGTTTATCTTTGTGCACACTTAATAAACGGCTTTAGATTTACGTAAGAGACCCTTCTTAAAACATTGAGGACAATGTTCAATTCTAGTATGGGGAGGGGGGATCTATCGATTTGATTGTGCCTGCAGTCGTTGCTTTCACGTAATCCCGTTTTTACCACCAAAATACCAAAAAAATGAAAAAATTTAAAAATTTTCAAAAATAAAATAAGTGTTTTGTCACAATTTTGACTTTCCTGCTGGGTAGAATAAGAATAAATTTTGACTCGATCGAGCGTGTTGAGCTCTAGCTTGCTCCTTAACTTTTAGACTAAGCTTTCGCGGATCTTTTTATTAAAGATTTTAAATTTGCGAAGAACGAAAAATGATAGAGTTAAGCACGAGTTAGATGCTAAACAAGGATTATTTGGAAATCTTACAAGCTCATGTGTATAATTTGTGGTTTTTTCTCCCATAAGCTCCTAACCGGACTAATAATACGTGCTATTTTTGAAAATTAAACTTAAATCGACAATTTTTGAAGTATGGTCGATATCAATAATTTTAGTCTTAGTTCAAATTTATACTTAAATTTTCTAAAAAGAAATTTTCTCTATATCATGGTAATGTAAATTTCTTAAAAAAAATAAAAAAAATAAGTTAATAATAATAAAAACTGTGGGCTAATAAAAGTTTACTGCATCTTGCCGGCTCACAACCGGTGTTGCAGTCTTCTAAAGAAGGCCCATAGTGAGAATAATAATCCGAGACTGATAAAAGTTTGCTGTATCTTGCCGGCTCACAACCGATGTTGCAGCCTTCTAAAAGGTCAAGGATTTCCTTTGTTTAAAGTATAATTATGATAAGTGTGATATATGTGATTTAATAAATATAGGGAAAATCTCTTTTTCTTAAATTTAAATATGCTTTTGAACTAAGACTAATTCGTTTTAAGATTGTGGTTTTTCTAAATGAATTGTTTTATTAACGGGAAGCCTAAGAATTTTTGAAACCGAAGGTCCGTGAGTTCCGATACTATTCTCTGTGGGGTGTCAAAAGCCTGGTCACCTAAGCCGGTCTTGGCTGGGATGTGCCGAGAAGAAAGTCGCTACATGGAATGATCTCGCCTTCAAAATCATAATTCTTGGGTGGAACGTAAAGCATAGAAATTTGGCAAAAAGTTGATCCATGGTTGAAATTCAAAATGACACATTCACCTAATATATAATAATTGTCGAGAGTGAAAAGTTCACAAGTTACAAGTATGAGTAGTGCTAGCATCTTAACTTATATTTAACAGTGATTTCGTTTTAAGCTTGGTTTGGGACAAGTGAAAAGTCGAGGATGATGAATTTTTCCTTTTGGGCATTTTAGGATTAAAATGCGTCTTGTTCTATGACCTTAAAGGTTATGAAAATAAAGGAAGTCATACATGTTAGTTGCTTAAAAAGAAAAGTATAAAAAATGAGAAAAAGGAAAAATACAAAAATATGTGTGGTAATAAGTATAGATTTACAAAATTGGTCAAAACGGGGCTTTTCAAGCTATTGATTCTTTAATTCCCCTTGATGAACACTTAGCTACTTTTCGAGGTAATTAGTCAAGGGGGATTGAGATTCTTGGTTTTCTAAGTGTTTACTTATAGCATTGCGTGAGGACACGGCAATATCTTAGTATGGGGGATTTTGATATGTGCTTAATTACACATACCATTTATCCATTAAAACGGGCTTAAAAGACCGAAAACATACCAAAAATACGTTGTATTTGTGTGTTTCGCATTTATATTATGTAGGTAACAGATATCAAAGAAAAGGACACAAAATCAAGCCAAAACGGACAAAACCGAGCACAGGAATGGAAAGGTCGCAAAAAAGTCAAAATCAAAGTCAGCAAAAGTCAAAGTCAAAGTCAACATCGAAAAGTCAAAGTCAAAGACGAAGTCGAAAACAAAGAAATCTTAAATGGACCAACCCGCACCCATTTAATGGGTCGGGCGGCCCCTTTAAGTCCTTTATCTAAAAAGTCTTACAAGCCTTAATGTTTCAAAAAGCTCCAAATCCGAAACATACCAACCTGGCCCAAACCCATCAACCATAAACCCAGTAAACCTATTACATTACAAATCCCTGGGACCTTTCACCGTTAGTCCTTTAGGACTAATCATGTCAGTCCCTAACTAATAACACGGTTAGTCCCTTATGACTAACACCCCTTTACCCTAACCCCGTTAACTCTAAACATACAGTACCCCATACCCATTTCCCGCCTAAACCCACTATTCATCATCCCTGTCCCTTTCCATCCCTGCACCACGACAAAACATAAAAAATCAACGAAAACCCCACCCCCCAGCATGATGACAGCCACTTGGCATCCTTAGATTTTATGGTCGAAGATTGATCAAGGGATTAGATGGTTTAAAGAAGACAAATAGGTTTTAGAGGCTAGATTTTCAAGGCTTGGAGGAGCACTCATATCCCTCCTCGATAAAGAAAACACAGTCAAAGACCTAGAGGATTCTCATTCGGCTATAAAGAGAAGACCATTAGGGCAGCCAAAGACATCTAGTTTTAGTGTAAAATTAGGAGTAGTGTAGCTTTATTTTTTTAGTCTTATTTACTGCTTTTCTTTACTTTAAATTGTACTTTACTTTTCAAAGCAATGTAATTTTTAAGTTTTAATGAAATTCAAGTTTTAAGTTTTAAAATTCTGTCATTTTTAATCATGTCTTTACTTAATGCATTTAAGCTTTAATTTTTGTTAAATTCATTTTCATAAGCTAATTAGCTCAATTACTCATGTCTAACTCAGTTAAGCTTTTTTAAAAGCTTAACTAAAGTTTTTACTCAAAAATCACCTCAAAAAGCTAACTTGGATGATAAGCTTACAAGGGATGGGCTTATGGTGATATTTACAGCTTATTGTATAAGCTGAGCTTGTAGATTAAGCTTGAAAAAGAAAATTACATCCCTGTTTTGAGCAAGGGATAAGGTACAATTTAGTTTTTACTCTTCTAGCTTATTTTTATGTTTAGCTTATTGCACTGCTTATTCTCTGCTTGATGTTGCTTATTTGTGTTCATTCTGCCTTAGTTCAGCTTAATGTACTTAGCTTATAGCTTTATAAATCGTTTAGTGTTAGTTTTGTCTTAAAATCTTGCCCTCCTTTTTAGTTAATACTGCTTATTCTCATTAGCTTATTCTCAATGCTTATCTTTGTGATTTTATTGCCAATATGACCTTATTTGATCTTATGTTAAATCTGTTTTTAGTTTTTAAAGCTTGGTTAAAACTTACTTAAGTTTAAGATGATTTTAGGACTTATTAAGGGGTGTTTGGCACAAGCAGTGGAAACTAAGGTTACCACTGCTTGAGCTAACTTCAGCTTCTTAAACACTTTTTAACTTTTAAGTAAGTCTAATAATGAGTTTTTAAAAGCTATTAGAGTTTTAAAATAAGTTTTTAGGTTTAATAATATCTTGCTGTCTTGATAAATTTCCTAGGTTCTAATTTTGGTGATTTTTTTTTTTTATTTTTGATTTTTTTTCAAAAGCGTAACTTTCAAAGACGAAAGGTTCTCCAAATCACGATCGACAAATGCAAACGAAGGAATCTTAATCACAAATCCCCGGCAACGGCGCCAAAAATTTGATGTTCAATAGTATATATACGTAATAATACCAAAGTATAGAAAATTTCAAAATTACCCTTGAGGACAAAGGTAGTAGGAAAAATCTTATAAAAATACTACACGTTTAACCGATAAGTGATTACCAGGTCGTTTTCCTAAAGACTTATGAAATTGAGACCACGTTTGTTGTTTGGACAATGATTTGAATTGGTTCAAAGATGATTTGTTTTCTAAAATCCTAAAAGTGAGCAAATTAAAGGACAATTAAACTTAACTTTAACAACGGGAAATTAAACTCTAACTAAAAACGCAAAACGGAAACCCTAAACGGCGATTAAAAACCCTAAATTTCCAAAATTAAACCTAAAATGAATTTTTTTCTTTTAATAGACTTTAATTCACTAAAAAGTAAGTTTAAAGAAAACTAGAACAAAAAAGGAATTGAAATGAACTTAAAAACACGAAAAACGTGAACGGGAACGAATCCCGTTCTTTAAAAATTGAAATTTTGCAAATTAAACCCTACGAAAGCAAAACTAATTTTCCTAGAAACTTTATGATAAAAGAGAATTTTCTAAAAAAGAATTATATTTTTTTGATTATTTTTCTATTTTTTATGATTTTTTAATGTTTTTAATAAAAATAAATGTTTAAAAATACTAAACTAATTATATAAATTATGAAAAAATTATAGAAAATAGCTTGAACTAAAAGGAATTTAAGAAAAATAAGTTTGGTTACACAGCTTATCGAATAAGCTGTGTAATAAGCTTAAACATCTTATTGTACTAAAGAGCCTAAAATGTATATAAGTAATAGATTTTGCAATCCTAGAATAGGGCACGTTGGTAGTGAGTGTGGTGTTGTGTTGCTATAAAGGTTGAGGATGTTGAGGTCGGGGGTTCGAGCCTTGCTCACCCTCGATTTCCATCTTCCATTTTTTTTTTGAAAACTTATAAAAGCAAACTTGTAGATAAGCTATAAACTAACAATTTTTATAAAAGAAGCTTTTTATGAAATCTACTGAATAAGCTGGAAAAAGCTAATTAAGAGAGAACACTAACTTTTTAAAACTTTAAACACTAAACTGCTTAACTATGAAATAAGCTAATAAGCTACTAACAAACTGAATAAGCTACAAGAACTGAAACTAAGAACCTAAGGAATAAGCAGAGAACTCAAATAAGCTAAAGGAATTGAGCTTATTAGCTCAATAAGCTAACTGAACTGACTCAGTGTATGCTGAGTCAGTGCAGCCTTGAAGAGCCTACTTTGGGCTTAAAAATCAGCATTTAAACAGAACCTTATGGAAATAAGCTTTGCTAAATTTAAAAGTAGACATGGAATACTACTTAAAACAGCTTTTAGAAAACATTTTGAAACTAATTCAAGCTAAGAAAAAGTTAAATGAAAATGGCTGTTGCAGTTTTGAACTTCTTTTGAAAAACTTTGATAAAATGGAAAAAGTACTTGCAGCTTAAAAACAGACAATGAAATAAGCTGAGAAGACTAAATTAAGCTTTTACAAGTTAATTTTGACCTAAACACTAAGTTTGAAACTATTTTGACCCATTTTGAACAAAATAACAGCTTATGCCAAACACCCCTTTAACTACTGATTTTCAATCTTAAAACTAAAACAGATTAAGCTAAGCTGAACTAAGCACAAACAAATTAACAACTAAGCTTATTAAGGACAATTAAGCAAAAATCAACAGTAAATAAGCACTTCAATAAGCTATGCTAATATTTTTGGTTTTTATGACTGAATTTTAACAAAAATGTGAAAACTAAGGATTTAACTATCAAAAGAGTTTAATAAGCATATGACAACTATAATAAGCAACAATAAGCTAGAATAAACAGCAATAAGCAAGAAATAAGCAGTAAATAAGCAAAATGGTAATTAAGCGTAAAATGAGATAAAAGAGGATGTACCTTTATCCTAGCTAAACAAGGACTTAATATAACCTAATAAGCTCTAAACCTACCCAGCTTTTCAAATAAGCAAATCTAAATCCCATAAGCTCTTCCAAAACAACTTATCATCCAAAAGCTCCCATTTCCATAAGCAAAGGTATTAAGCTGATTTTATGGTTTAAGTAAAATTAATGATCCATTAATGTTCAATTCAAGCTTAGAGACTCAAATGAACTTAATAAGAGCTTATTAAGAACATAACAACTTATTTGAGTAAGATAAGAGCTTATTTAAGCAGTTTAAGGTAAAATGACAATGTAAAGAGAATTAAAAGCTAAATTAAAATTTCATTAATATAAAAGGAGATTACAAAGCATTTGAAAGGAAATTACAATGTTTTAAAACAAAAATAAGCTAAATTTGACTTAAAAATAAGCTAAAACTATAACTTAAAACTACTCTAGATGCCCTAATTCTGAGGATGAAGCCTTCTATTTATAGGCTTTAGGAGAATGATCTAGAGCTTAGCTTGTGCTTATTTTGTGAGAGAAGATGAGGAGTGATGCCCAAGCAATAATCCAAGTCGTCCCTTTTTGATTAATTCCCTCGAAATCCAATCTTTGCCCTTGATTTGATGCGTACTCACTCGGATTGCCACCCTGGCATTTAATTGATGTTGACATGTGAGAATGTGGGTGTACGGATTGGGTATGGGTGAGGTGCAGGGGAAGTGAGGTGGGGGACGAATGAATAGTAAAAGGAATTGGGCGGGTAAATTTGTTACCAATTTGCTTAGTGAGAAAGCTACGAAACATTAAAAGCTTATTAAAACAAAGTTTTAAAAGTGAATTTAGAAAAGCAAATACGAATTCTATTTAATAAAAAAGTTGAGTATAAATTCTGAAAAGAATTAATATTTAAGCAAACATTTAAGCTAAAACATTTTTAAATGAAAATTACAAAAGCAATTTTAATAAGATAATTAAATAAACTACATCCCTAGATATCCTTAGAAGGGGCTTTGAGCTTCAAGTTGAAACTAGTTAAGAGAAAAGCTTATTATTCCCCTAGGACTCAAATTCAGTTAGACGCTCCCCTTAATCCACACCCTTGATGTATGTCAATCATTGGATCTTCATTCTTAGCCCTTGGATTCGTTTTGGTGAGCACACAGATTGCCAACGTGGCATTCTGTGTGTCAGAGCATTGTGCTTTCTTTTTTACAATCTTTTAGTGTAAAATTTCCCATTCCTTGTGTGCTCTTCCATATCCACGAGTGACATTCCCCTTTAGTGAGAGATTTTTAACCAATGAGAGTGTTTGATGATGTAATACTCTGCCAGCTTGTACTTAATCCCTTGAATTGTCTTTTCACGTGGCCAATTTTGATTTGCCCTTTAGTTTAAGCTCGAGGTAAAACGGGGAAGAAGGTGAATAGTGGTAACTCCTTTTCCTGCGTTTTACTTTTATAAAAGGGAAGGTTTGACTTTTCTTTTGACCCGGGTTTTATTTTAACTTCAGGTTTATATAAACAGGGATTGGTTTTTTGGGTTTTATAAGTAGGATAACGACCGTTAGTCCTATGTTGATAAAGGACTAACGATGTTAGGGTTTAGGGGTTTATTTTGTGATTTGATTTAACTTTAAGGGTTTTTATGGTGTTTTGTGAGTTTTGTCATTTAGTGGTTGACTAGTGTTGACCATGTTGACCAAGGGTTGACTTTGGTTGACCTTTGATAGCATTCTCCCAGCTCTTTGTGTGCTCTTCCGTTCCCGTGTCCGTGTTTATCCGGTTTTGACCGTTTTCTTGTAATTTTTGCAATATCCGTACCTACACAATCACAAAGACAAAACAAACAATATACAAGCATTTAAAGCACGGTTTTATCTATTTAGGGCCATTTTTGATATAAAACGGATATGTGTTTTCACACATATCAATAAGCTTGTGCTATCAATTTCAAAATCTAAAACTAACTTTTACTAGGCTAAATTTGTAATTAAAAAGTGGCTTTTCAAACAAAAGCCCTCACCCAACAACAAAACTTCATAACTCACCACACAAACCTCCAAAATCCACCTTGGCAATCCCCAAGCTTCCAATTCGACAACAAATGAGGACAAGGGAATGAAGGGTTAAGATCAAAGGCTTGGAAAGCACACATTTTGGACGACTAAGATCCGTTTTAAAGTCTCCTCACACAGAAAACACAACTAGCACAATTGAAGACTTGAAGATCTTTTAGTATAAATATAGGACATTTGTAGCTATTTTGTTTTTGTCAAATTTAGTTTAAGTCAAGGCTTGTAAGAACAAAATTAGTCCATTTTAATTACTGTCTTTTAATTTACTTGTCATTTAAATTTCTGTTGCATTGTAATCCCTTATTTTAAGTTAATGAAATTTTTAAGCTTTCTTTAAATATTGTCATTTAAGTTAAATTGTCATTTAAATACCATTGTTAAGCTTTTGTATAAGCCTTTTGAGTCAGTTAAAATTTTAATAAAAGTTTGTTTAAATTTCTCGGTTCTAAAATCCAAAAATCTCAAAAATTCACCAAGAAATCCATGGAGCAAGTGTAAATTCTGGATTGACCTTGGGTTTAGTGCTTCTGTGGGAGAGCTATAGGAAAGTGTATGAAGCTGTTTGAGAGCTTATTTTCTTGCCAAAAGCTTTGGACCTTTTTTTGTGAGTTTCATTTTTCATTTTTTTTTGCTATTATACTGTAGATTATGCTTATTTAATATACCCAGCTGTATATCCTACTTATTACTTGCTTTCATTTTTTTTTTGTTTTAAAATGCTTAACTAGTCTTTATTTATTGCTTATATGTCATTTGTTTGAGTTTTTAATTAAATCTGTCCATTTTTAGCTTAAAATGCTTAATTCTTGTTTGCTTATTGTGAGTGCTTATTAATGTGTTTTTATTGTTCCTTATTGCTTAATATTGTTAGTTGAAAGTCTGTTTTCAAAATCCTTAGCTTAAATCATTAAAATTCAGCTTTAAAAAATATTTTTCAAGTTTAAAGGGGTGTTTGGCATAAGGTGTCAAACGGGTCAAAATTGTTTAAAAAAAACCTTTTGGGTCATTTTGGCAACTTCTACCAGCCTTCTTAAGTTGTTTTCGATCTATTTTCCAAGGTTTTTAGGTCTTAAAGATTGTTTTGGGGTTTTTCCTAAGTAGTGCTCAAATCTGTCATTACAAAACAGTTTTGAAGTGTTTATTTGGTTAGGCTTTTAAAACCATCTTTTAAGTGTGTTTTTAAGTTGCTTTTAAGTGTCAAATGCAGTAGGTTGTGTTTAGTTTAGGTAAGCTTTTGTCATTTAAGTTTTGAGTCTAAATTGTCAAAGGTATCAAGCATTTTTTTTCAGTCTTAAAAGTCCCTTTTTATTTTTCAAATTTCAGATAGTTAAAATTGTTTTAGGAGTTGAATTTTTGAGCATAAGCTCATTAGGTGCTAATTTCAATCTGTTTTAGCTTACTTTATAGTTTAAGGCTATTTACTAGCTTATCTTGTAGGCTGAATATAGCTAGTTATCCTTTGAAAGAAAACCAAATCAAGCAATAGCAGTCGCGATCGCCTATTTCAGTAGACTTTTTAAATGCTTATTTTTGTTTCAAACTATTTTCCCATTGGTGTTTTAGATAGCCCTTAAGCTAGGCTTTAAGCTCATATATCCCACTAAGCCATAAGGGTCCACTTAAGGGCTTAAAAATAAGCCCAAAAGTTGTCCCTAGGCTGTTTTGGTATCCAGTTTTAGCCTATTTGCTTATTTGAATTTTTTCTCTTTTCCTGATTAATTTTCCTTGGCTATTATTTTTTCATAGTACTTATTAGGTATAGTAGCTTATCTGTTTTGGCTTATTTTACTGTTTGCCTAGCTTATTTGTGCTTAAAATTCCAAACAGTTTAGGTTTTTAGTCTTTAGTGTAAAAAACCAATTCTGCCATTTCTCTTTGCTTATTTCTGTGCTTATTTTAACTTTTTGTAAAAACTCACTTTTTAAAATTTGCTTATTTTGGTCTGTTGTATAAGTGTGCAAAAAAAAGTTTTATAAAAAGGGAGGCCTCAAGGATTCGACCTTGAGACCCGGCCCTTTAGCACACACTCGTCCCACCTCAAACACACACTAACCACAGCACCAGATAGGGCCATCTGGTCATATCTCACACTATTTTATTTTTATACTTATTTTTTCCTTTTAACCTATAAGCCACGTTTGGCTTATTTCTGGCTTATTTATAAGACATTTTTCAAAACTCTTATTTTTCTTGCATTCCTTATAGCTTAAAGTATTTTCCTACATTTTTTAGATTTTTCCCATTAAGTTTACTATTTTGAATCAATTTTTCTTTTTAAAACTGTTTTAAATTCATAAAAAATTATTAAAAAATCAAAAAAATATAATTCTTTTTTTTAAAATTTTCTTTTATCATTTAGGACCTAGGAAAATTAGATTTGCATTCGTAGGGGTAAATTTTTAGAATTTCAATTTTTAAAGAACGGGATTAGAATCCCATTCTCGTTTTTCGTGTTTTAGCCTTATTCGCTTTCGTTTTTAGGTTTCCTTTACTTATTTTAGCATTATTATCGTAGAATTAGGAATCCAAACCCAAAAACTTTCAAACCATTCAAAAGCGCGATCACTAACGTACCCGATTCTCAATTCACGCCTCGTTGGGAAATGACCCGGGAGGTTTTTTTAAGGGTTTTGCTTTGGATAAAAGTGAAGTCTCTTTAAAAGCCTTAGGGTGCGTTTGGTTCGCAGAATGTTTTTGTTGGAATTGGAATGTGTTTGAGGAATTGGAATGTTAAGGAATTGGAATGTTAAAGAATTGAGAATGTTAATGAATTGGAATCCTGAAGGAAATTTGAATTTGTGAAAACATATCGCGTTTTTGGTTTGGAAAAAAATGAAATAAAAAACAAATTATATAATTATATTATAAGAATAAATATAATTTTTTAAAATAAATAAATAATAAAAGTATAAATTTTAAAAAAATAATATAATATAAATGAAATAAATAGATAATAAATTAAATAAATAAATAAATAATAATAATATATTGTTTAATATATAACTAACTATAATTTTAAATAAATAAACTCAATAAATAATTTTTAAATATATAATTAAATATAATTTTTAAATAAATAAATAAATATAATTTAAAAAAAATATAAATAAAAATTAATAATAATAATAATAAAATAATTAATAATAATAATAATAATAATAATAATAAAATAAATTAATTAAAAAAAAATTAAAAAATAAATAAATAAATAAATAAATAAAAAATAAATAAATAAATAATAATAATAATAATAATGATGATGATAATAATAAAAAATTATTTTTGATGATAAAAATATCAAATTCCATGGAATTATAAACTTTCCTTCCGTTTTAGGATGGAATGTTAATTCCACACATAAAGGAATTTGTGGTATTTCATTACATTAATTCCGCGAACCAAACACACTATGGAATTGGAATCAGATTTTGAATTCAAACATTCTGCCAACCAAACACGTTTTGGAATTGGAATCAGATTCCAATTCCATAAGAATGCTGAAGATTCCGCGAACCAAACGCACCCTTACGGAATACTTATCTCTCTTATTATCGATCTTATCCTTATTACGTATTTATTATATATATTTATTATATATTGTATTTATATGTATTAAAAAGGACGAGTCAGGGTATTGTTAGTTTGATTTTTTCACGAGGTTAGGGAAAAAGGACTAAGGGTGCAAAGGTTTATAGGATGTATGGACTAACTGTGTTAGTCCTAAAGGACTAACGATGTAAAACTTTAAGGACCAATGGTGTAATGAGGGTTAAGGGTGTATGGTTAAGTGCTAGTGGGCTTATGAACTTGGGCCGGTTTAAGTAGTTTTGGAGTTTGGGCTTTTTAAACTATAAGGCTTATAGTTAAGGCTTTTATGGGCTGACCTGGCCCATTAACTTGGGTACGGGTTGGTCCATTTAAGATGCACACGTCATTGGCTTCGACTTTGACTTTAGACTTTTTGATTTTGACTTTGACTTTACACGCTCTTTCCATTCCCATGCTCGGTTTTGGCTTCGTTTTGTCCATTATTAGTGAATATCCCATTAACCTTCACAGTAACCAAGCAAACAAACATGAAATTTGGGCAATTTATGGTCCGTTTTGTGGTCATTTAGGCTCGTTTTAATTGGTAAAGTATTTTTAATGTAAGCACATAACAAAATCCCCCATACAAAACTATTGCCGTGTCCTCAACGTACTGGCAATAAGTAAACCACTTAGAAAACCAAGAATCTCAATCCCCCTCGACTAATTACCTCGAAAAGTAGCTAAGTGTTCATCAAGGGGAATTAAAGAATCATTAGCTTTGAAAAGCCCCGTTTTGACCATTTTTAAATATTTATACTTATTACCACACATATTTTTGTATTTTTCCTTTTTCTCATTTTTTATACTTTTTTAAGCAACTAACTAGAATGTATGGACTTTCGTTATTTTCATAACTTTAGGGTCATAGAACAAGAAGCACTTTAATCCTAAAATAGCCAAAAAGAATAAATTCATCTTCCCTGATTTTTCACTTGTCTCAAACCAAGCTCAAAAATGAAATCACCGTTAAATATAAGTTAAGATGCTAACACTACTCATACTTGTAACTTGTGAAACTTTTCACTCCCGACAATTATTATATAGTAGGTGAATGTGCCATTTCGATTTTCAACCATGGATCAACGTTTTGCAAAATTACTATGCTTCACGTTCCACCCAAAAGTAATGAGTTTGAAGGCGAGATCATCCCATGTAGCGACTTTCGTCTCGGTACATCCCAACCTTGCGGCTAAGTGACCAGGCTTTTGACACCCCACAGAGACTAGTATCGAGACTCATGGACCTTCGGTTTCGAAACCCTTGGATTTCCCGTTTATACATAATTTATTTAGAAAAATCACAACTTAAAACGAAATAGTCTTAGTTCAAAAGCATATTTAAATTTAAGAAAAAAAGAGTTTCCCTATATTTATTAAATCACAAATATTACACTTAGCATTAACATGACCATGATACAATTGAAATCCTTGACTTTTTTGAAGGCTGCAACATTGGTTGTGAGCCGGCAAGATGCATCAAACTTTTATCAGTCTCGGATAATTACTATGTGCCTTATTTAGAAGACTGCAACATTGGTTGTGAGCCGGCAAGATGCCGTAAACTTTTATTAGCCCATAATTTTTATTATTATTATTGCCTCATTTTTTATCATTTTTTTTACACTTTATATTACCATGATATAGAGAAATTTTCTTTTTAGAAAATTTAAGTATAAATTTGGACTAAGACTAAATAAATTATTGTTATCGACTATACTTCAAAAATCGTTGATTTAAGTTTAATTTTTGAAAAGAGCATGTATTATTAGTCAGGTTAGGAGCTTATGGGAGAAAAAGCCACAAACTACACTTATGAGCTCTTAAGATTTCCAACTAATCCTTGTTTAGCATCTAACTCATAATTAACTCTATCATTTCTCGTTCTTCGCAAATTTAAAATCTTTAATAAAAAGATCCGCGAATGCTTAGTCAAGTTTTTAACGGTTAAGGGACAAAGCTAAGAGCTCAACACGCTCGATCGAGTCAAAATTTATTCTTATTCTACCCAGCAGGAAAGTCAACATTGTGATAAAACACTTATTTTATTTTTGAAAAAAATTTAAATTTTTTTCATTTTTTTGGTATTTTGGTGGTAAAAACAAGATTACGTGAAAACAACGACTGCAGGCACAATCAAATCGATAGATCCCCCTCATACTAGAATTGAACTTTGTCCTCAATGTTTTAAGAAGGGTCTCTACGTAAATCTAAAGCCGTTTATTAAGTATGCTTAAAGATAAACGTTAGTCGATAAGATTTAGGATATTAGATTCCCATAATCATGCTAAGGATTGAAGCTCGAGTGAACGAAGGACAAAACCACGAGCACGAGAGGCTTCATAATCCGGGGCAATCCTGGACATACATCACAAACCACAAAACACGAGAAAGGAAGAGGCGAGCCTCCTCACAACACACTTATTCATTACTAATATTATAATTATATTAGGATAAGCATGGGTTGCCACCCACGAAACGCTTATTTATTAACGACTCACTAAGCTTGACTCGTCCCCGAATTTAGTTGTCTATGGGGAAAGTTTGGAGATCCGAGACAACCATAGGTGGTATGTCCCCTCCAAAGTAGTGTTTAAGTCTATGACTATTCACCTTGAAGTTTGGCCCGTCGGTTTGAGATAACTCGACGGTGCCATAAGGGAATACTTGGGTAACGGTGAATGGTCCAGTCCAGCAGGTCTTAAGCTTTCCTGAGAAAATCTTTAATCGAGAGTTAAAGAGGAGGACTCGATCACCAACGTTGAAAATGCGTTTCTTGATCTTGGAGTCATGGATCCTCTTTGTTTTCTCTTTGTAGATCAAAGAGTTCTCATAGGCCTGATCACGAAGTTCATTTAATTCATTCATTTGAACTTTCCAGTGATCGCATGCGGTCACAAGGTCATAGTTGTAATGCTTTAAGGCCCAATAGGCCTTATGATCGAGCTCGATGGGTAGATGACAAGCCTTTCCGTACACCAACTTGTAAGGAATGCACCCGATGGGTGTCTTAAATGCTGTACGGAAGGCCCACAAGGCGTCATCCAACTTATCGGACCACGAAGCACGATGTTCGCCTATGGTCCTTTCCAGAATGCGTTTCAAACCACGATTTGAAACCTCAACTTGCCCACTTGTTGTGGCGAATACACGGGTGGAGAGACGTGAGACCTCCGTATTTAAGAGCAAAGACCTTTGCAAACTGGTCATTGCAAAAATGGGTACAAGCGATACATCAAATGATAGCACGAGGGTCTCAAATCGGCGAAAGCAGATTTAAAATTTTGCAAACAACTCGGGCGTCATTGGTGGGGAGCGCTTTCGCTTAAACCTATTTGGACAAATAATCGACGGCCACGAGTATATACTTGTTCCCTCGTGAAGACGGTAACGGGCCCATGAAGTCGATGCCCCAAACCTCAAAAAATCTTACAAACTTAAATTGCGTTTTGAGGCATTTCATCTCGTTGTGAGATTTTTCCCTGACGTTGACAAGCGTCACAACGGGTGACCAGACAATTGGGCATCGCTGGTAAATGGTATCCAAAATCAACCTGCGAGCAAAAAAACTTTCTTCTCTTGCTGGTGTAGTTTGGCACCATAATGTCCCGCCTGGTGGGGCCCATTAAGGCAAGGCTGTGAGGATAACAACAGCATCCTTTGTCTGCCATAAACATGACCGCCGGATCACTTGCAACCGCGACAAATTTAAGAACAAATAGGGTCGTCCAAAAGTAAGTGCTTAACATCCTATGAAAAGACTTGTTCTTTTGTTGGACGACATCCCTTTAATCACAAAATTCCCCGCATGGTAATTTGACAAAATCGGCAAACCATGGGGTACAATCATCACCACGAAAGTAACCATACAATGTCAGATGAGGAAAGATAGCATTAGGTTATTTTTCCTTGTTACTCACAGAACATCTTGGTGGGGATTTTCTAGTCTTGATAAGTGGTCGGCCGCGAGATTCTCTGCTCCTTTTTTATCACGAATAATGACATCAAGTTCTTGGAGTAGGAGAATCCACCGGAGCAATCTCGGTTTAGCATCTTCTTTGCAAGAAGATATTTAAGAGCCGAGTGTTTCATATACACTATGGTCTTCGACAAGACTAAGTAAGGCTGGAATTTCTCGAAAGCATACACCACGGCTAATAATTCTTTCTCCGTCGTAGTGTATAGTCATGAGCGATGCCGTCATGGTCTTACTTGCATAGTGTATAGGCTGAAAATGTTTGGTCTTACGTTTCCCCAAGACTGCACCTACCGCGTAATCACTAGCATCACACAAATTTCCAAATGGTAGGTCCCCCCAATCCGGGCAACAAAAATTGGAGCTCTGTCCGGTTAACTTCTTCTTAAGTAGAACAAAATGATTCAACACATTCTTTCGAGAAGATAAAAGGGGTATCTTTTTCAAGAAGATGGGTCATCGGCGGGCGATTTTAGAAAAATCTTGAATAAATCGACGATAAAACCCGGCGTGACCTAAAAAACTTCGAACGCCTTTAACGGAAGTCGGATGAGGGAGTTTAGCTATAAATATTCGACTTTAGCTTTTGTCGAACCTCAATCTGGACTTTGAAATCTTATGTCCTAGACCAATGCCTTCTTTTACCGACAAAAAAAAAAAAAACAAAAAAAAAATGACATTCCCTCGCCATTTAGAACTAAATTAGTGTCTTTGCACCGTTTGAACATTTTGTCTAAATAGGAGAGGCATGAAGAGAAAGAATCCCCGAAGACCGAGAAATCGTCCATGAAGACCTCCATTGTTTCCTCGATCATGTCGTGGAAAATGGCCATCATGCACCTTTGGAACGTGCCCGGAAGCATTTACATAATCCAAAGGCAATGCGTCGATAGTAAAAACGTCCCATAAGGGCAAGTGAAGGTTGTCTTCTCTTGGTCTTGCGGGTCAATAGGAATTTGAAAGTATCCCGAGAAACCATCTAGAAAACAATAGTATTCGTTTCCCGCGAGTCTCCCAAGTATTTGGTCCATAAATGGTAACGGGAAATGATCTTTACGAGTGGCATCATTTAACTTTTGGTAGTCAATGCATACACGCCATCCCGTAACTAATCGAGTAGGTATCAACTCATTATCATCATTTTCAATTACGGTTATACCGCCCTTCTTAAGGGCACACAAGACGTGGGCGGTACCCACGGGCTATCGGAGATAGGATAAATCAATTCGACATCAAGGAGTTTGATAACTTCCTTTTTGATAACCTCGTGAATTTTTGGGTTAACCCGTCTTTGATGTTGAATTGTCGGTTTAGAGTCATCCTCTATTAATATTTTATGAGTACAAAATTGAGGGTCGATGCCCTTTATATCGGAGATTTTCCAAACGATGACACGCTTGTGTGACTTTAAAACCTTTAGAAGTCGGACCTTCTCATCTTCCTTTAAGTATTTAGCAATTATGATGGGTAGTTTATCGGTACCCTCCAAAAATTCATACTCAAGATGAGAAGGTAGATCCTTGAGCTCAAGCTCTGGAGGATCATCAATATAAGATTAAACATTTTAATATTCCTCAACATGAAGTTCTTGAGGGAGAAGGAATTAGGATCATCGTTTACTAACTTCTCGAGTAGAAGAAGGTCTCCCTCCGTATCACAGACGTCATCAACAACAAATCAAGTGGAATTACTCAATAGTAAGACAAGCTTCGAATCTTCCAAAATTGAAGTGCTCCTTCCTCAAACGGAGTGGATATAGGGGGAAGAAGTAGAAAGGATAGGATCTAAAGACGGAGTGGGATTGCCACTCGTAGAACTATCTGAGAATTCGAGAACTTCTTAAGCATACTCCTCACAAGCTACGTCGATGACATCGATTCGATTAATTGACACAACATCATTGTAAGAGTATCTCAAAGTTTGACCAACTTTAAAGGTTATGGATTTATCATCAACTCGAAGAGTTAATTCTTCACCATAAACATCAATCAAAGCACGTGCCATCCTCAAAAAAGGTCTCCCGAGAATTAAGGGAACCTGAGGATCGACAACATAATCAACGACTACAAAGTCGGCCGGAAAATGGAACTTTCCTACTTTTACAAAGACATCTTCGGCAATACCGGATGGACTAGTAGTCGATCGGTCTGCAAGTTTAAGAATCATTTGAGTAGGAGTAAGTTCGGGGAGTGAGAGATTCTTCCATATGGAAAGAGGCATCAAGTTGATGCTTGCACCAAGATCGGCCAAGGCTAAGCATTCAACTAACTCCAGAAAATCACAAGGAATAAGAAACTTGACGGGGTCTCCAAGTTTTTCGGGCAACTTTTTTAGGATAACCGCCGAACAATTCTCATTCACCGGTGTTTTGGCTAAGTCAAACAATTTTTCTTTGTTATTTAAGAGACTTTGAAACATTGAAGCAATTTTTGGCATATGTAGAAGAGCATCCGCGAAACTAAGCTCGAAATGTAATTCCCTAAAGATTTCAACAAATTTCAAAGGAATGTTATCATATTTTTCATGGAGCTTTTATTTGTTGGCTCTCGAAGGATAAGGTATAGACGGTTTAGGCTTAGGAGCAACAACGGGCTCTTCAATTGGAGCTTGAATTTGGATTACCGGAGGTCGAATGTTTTTGATACTCGGTTGCACCGTATCCTTTGTCACCTCAGGTTCCCGTTCCACCACCTTAGGAAGAGAAGAAGACGGGGGTGAAATTAGGGGTCCATCATAAGAAATGCCACTTCGGGTGTGATTGCTTTTAAATTACCTCTCGGGTTAGCAACGGTGTTGCTAGGAAGTGAACCCGAACCCGAAGTAGAAGCGGTATTCATTTTCATGAATTGACCAAACATGTTCTTAAGCTCGATGTTAGAATTTATTAAAGAGGTCATTTAGGTTTGCATGTTTTTTCATTACCCGCATCATCCGCCTTATGAATTTGAGAATCACTAGTCGTCCAACAACTGTGGTTGATGAATCGGAGCTTGATAAGCCGGAGCTTGATAATTTGGGTTTCCTTGATTAATTCCTCTATTTTGATTGTAACCTTGATTGTACCGGGTTTGATTATTTTGCACATTCGGTTGAGCAAAACCCGATGGTCGAATTTGGTTAGCTACATTTTGAGGACGGTATCCGGTATTTCCTTGATTATAGTTTACTGCGGCTGCTGAAACATATCCTTGAATATTGTCTTGATAGCCCAAAAAAGTGTTGCCATCCATGGGCAAGGAACACTGTCGGTAAGGAATGAGCACCGCCACAATGTAACACACAAGATCCTCACAAGAGCTGTTACGAAGTTTGGAGCTGGGGTTACTTGATGTTGTTTAAACATTGCGGTCATGGCACTAGTCACGGCACTGGCTACGGCACTGGCTATCTCTGAAGAATCAACATTACTTGCTTTCACTTGAGAAACAATCGGTTTGTTTCTTGAATTACGAACTTTTGATTTGTTTTCAATAATTTTCAACACATCTTGTGCACTTCTTTCCAAAAGATTGCCACCGGCGGCAGAATTCAAAGAATCTTGATCGGATGGGTTTAAACCATTGTAGAAGGTATCGAGTTGATGCAATTCGGTAAAACCGTGATGTGGGCATGCTCGAAGGAGATCCTTGAATCGGTCCCATGCCTCATAAAATGATTCATCAAAACGTTGTTGAAAATTTGAAATTTCATTCCGGAGATTTGTTGTTTTTGAGGGAGGAAAGAAATGGTTAATAAACTTGGACACAAGATCGTCCCAAGTGAGAATAGAACGAGGAGGTTCTTTGTCGAGCCAAATCCGGGCTGGACCATCGATAGAAAATGGAAAAAGCATAAGCTTAATCGATGTCTCGGGCACATCTTTGTACTTCAACGTAGAAGTAATCTTGTTAAAATATCGAATATGAGCATGAGGATCTTCTTTCTCAAAACCGAAGAATTGTTTTGAAGTTACAAGATTGATTAGACTATGCTTGAGCTCGAAATGCTCAGCGGGAATGGGTGGTACTACGATTGCCTCCGCATAACCCTCGGTGGGTGCACGGAGTAATTCCGCCATAGTACGTTGATCGGCCATCGTAACTACGGGAGTCTCTACAAGAGAAAACGGTTCGACTCTTTGTATAGAACGTCTACGATTACGACGTTTTGGAATCGTAGAAGTAGGATTCGTAGAAGGTTCACCAACGAATTTTGACGAAGAGCGAGTTTGCATACACTAAGAACAAAATAAGAGAAAATAAAAAAAGAGAAAAATATTTTTGTAACCGATAATCAAACAAGTGTACGGTAGCTCTCTAGAAAACGCACAAAGAAGCGGAGGAGCGGGTAAGCGCGAAGCTATTAAAAACCTTCTCCTTTCGGGTCGAAGTTCGTAGGATCGACCCTCCTTATACCTCTCTTATAGTTTGTAATCTAAAGGTGAGCCGAATTCACAAGTGACACAACGGTTGGTTTTGTTGTTTTTTCAAAAAAATTTTTTGAATTTTTGATTACTTGATAATAGAAAAAATATATTCACAAATGAAAGCGATAACTTCACGGGGAAGGGTCTTCAAACACTAATCTTCAAACGTACACAATAATCGTTTCACAACCTCCCTGACAGCTGCGCCAAAAATTGATTTTTAAAAATCATACATATATATATAGTAATTACTGCTTAATACATATATATATTATATAACCAAAATATCAATTAAGAAGAGAGTAAGTATTCCAAGAGGTTTTTAAGAGATTACTTTTGACCAAAGTAAAATCCCAAAAAAAACCTTCCCGGGTCGTTTCCCGACGAGGCGTGAATTTGAGAATCATGATTAAGTTCATGATCGCGTGATTGAATGATTCAATGATTTTGATTTGGGATTATATTTCTACAAATATAAATGCAAAAACAAGTAAAGGCAAACCTAAAACGAAAGCAATTAAAACAAAAACACGAAAAACGATAACGGGATCAAAACCCGTTCTTTAAAAACCTAAACTCTACAAATTTAACCCTAAAAATGCAAATTTAATTTTTAACAGTCCTAAATGATTAATAATTTTTTTAAAAAATGAATTATATTTTTTTGACTTTTATATTATTTATTATGAATTAAAAACAGTTTTAATCAAAAATAATAATTAAAAATACTAAACTAATTTGGAAAAATCTGAAAAAATTAGGAAAAGTGCTTTGAACAATTTAGAACTTAAGAAAAATAAAAGGGTTCAAACAGCTTATTGGAATAAGCTGTTAATAAGCTAAAAAGGGCTGGTAGCTTTATAAGGAAAAAAGGTGTTAAGTATTAAATTGTGCAATGTTATAAACGAAAAAGACCCCAGGACAGTTGGTGAGTGTGTAGTGTGTTAAGGTGTATGCTATGAGAAGGGAAGTTACAGGTTTGACCCCTGTGGCTTCCCTTTTTGAAAAATTATTTTTTTTAATTTTTTTAACAAACTAAAATATAAGCAAAACTAAGAAACTTAAAAAAAAGAACTTTTAACGGAACTTAAAAATAAGCTATAAAAAAGCTAAATAAAGTGACAGAAATGCTTAAAAGCTTGTTAAGCTTTTAAGCTTTAACTTAACAAGTCTAAAAGACCCTATAAGCTAGGACAACTTCTAAATAAGCTAAATGTACCTAATACTAGACTCAAATAAGCAAAAAGGACCACAAATAAGCTAACATTATAAGCTAAAAGCACTTAAGGGCAATAAGACAGTCTGCACTTAAAAGCTAAAACTGTTTTGGCTTATTGGACTCATTAAGCAAAAGAAAAGCAAAAAAGCTAAAAACAAATCCTATCCTAGACCTAATAAGCACTTAGAAACAAAGATAAGCAATTAAAATAAGCTAGAAAGGACTTAAAAGCATTAAGACAGAGTACACTTAAAGACAGACTATGCAGGCTAACAAGCTACTTTTAAGCTAATTTTTAAAGGCCATAAGCTATCCTTATGGCTTAATGACCTAAATGGAAAGCAACTTTATACTATAAGCTACAAGAATCAGCAAAGAATAAGCAGTTTGAAACAGTTATAAGCTATGAAAAAGGCTAAAGAAAAAGCTACTTGAATTATATTTTTAGTTTTAATCAAGTTTTACACAAGACTAAAAGCTAATTGCAGGCCTACTTTTAAGCTATTAAAATAAGTTCAAAATACAAAATAAGCTGAAACAGATCAAATATGGACTACAAACTACTATTGCAAGAAATTTCAAACTCTAAAATTAACATTAACTAAGCTAAATTTGAAGATCAAAAACTGACTTTAAGCTTTTTAAAACTGAAGTTAACACTTTGACAGATTTTGTACCAAATCCATAATGGCAAATGCAAACTTAACCATCACTTATCCTACTGCATTTTAACTCAAAATGAAACATAAACCAAACCTTAAAAACATCTTTTGAGCAAAGATCAAATATAAGCAGTTTGAAAAACTTTAGAAACCACAGATTTAAAGAACATGTATAAAACACCTTAAAATTTGATATTAAACTTTAAAAACTTTTAAAACTGATTAAAATGACTTAATACAGAGTGTTAAAGTTGGTTAGTGACCCAAAGAAGTTTTAAACCATTTTTGACCCATTTTGCCTTTTAACCCAAACACCCCTTTAAGTCTCTCATATCCATTTTAAACTTGGTTTTTAAAGATTTAAGCAAGGGTTTTTAAAGACAGATGGTGAACAATGAATAATAAGCAATATTAAGCAAATTCCAATCACATATAAGCACTTTAAAATAAGCAAAACAGATAAGCAATATTAAGAGCAAAGTAAGACAGTTTTATATAAAACATAAGCAAATGACATATGAGCAATAAGTAAGCATAACTAAGCAATAAACAACAATAATAAGCAACAATACGCAGTAAAAAGCAATAAATAAGCAATAAGCAATTTTAAGCAAAAAATGAAAAGGAGAAACTTACAAGACCCTTTGCTCTAAACAAGGGCAAATAAGCTCTTAAGAGCTTTGTCTACAAGCTCCAACTTATCAAAGATAAGCTAATAGTATAACACCCTGTGTTTTCAAGTCTTTGACGACGTCAATAAATGTGCTATTTATTTTTATTATTGTACGTGTTTGC
>BQNB010070602.1:0-33069 GCA_026074375.1 Tanacetum coccineum
ACCTAGTTCTCTATAACTTATGGCTCTTGATACCAATCTTTAACACCCCTAAATTTACTCGCAGCGGAACCAACTATTTGGGTGTTAAGTAATAGTACAATAGTCACAAGATGTAAAGAACGACTCGAAGATACGTTTTAAAAAAACAAGAAAACATTTCCATTCCTTGGTTTTAGAGTTCAAAAGTGTAGTCCCAAGCATCGTTACCATAATATTATACAAGTTTGACATAAACAAACTAAAACAAGTTTTCATTTAAGGAATGGAATTTAAAATGATGAACAAAAGTTTAGCGCAAATCATTTTCTTGAGCCTCCAACCCTTTATCCTTGATTACCTGAGATAAAACATGCTAAAAAGTCAACGAAACGTTGAGTGAAATCATAGAGTTTATATGAATAATTTAGAACACAAGCATAAATATTGATTTAATGATGAACTTGTTGATCATACAAGTCATTTCAGATAAATTGCATTAAACTCGTGACACCGATCCCATGGACGAAATATGGATCATTTTAGATCATGCATATATCTTTTCATATGCTCACAAACAATAATAATAATGCCCCCAGGCTAGGTATCTTGTCATATACCTAATAAAATCTCGAATACAATATGTTCGAACATTGGGGTCCCTGAAACGGGCGTATCCCCAAACACCGAACCGGGTTGTCAAGCCCATAGATCTATTAATTGTAACAGCGGCTACCCATCATAGGTAGTTGACGGTTCACGATTGGGGTCTTTTGACAAGAGGTACTTAATGCAATCAAGGTATATATTCGGGTCCAGCATACATGGAAAACAACTTGTGTTCAATTTGATAAAGTAGCATGTATCTCCCTCGCGGGGTTTAAGAAAACATTTAAAGTTATAAAGGCGAGGCTATGAACTCACCGTAAGTAGAAGATGATCGAGCGAGAAATCAACCAAGAGATGAAGTGCCAACGATTTAGCCGCGACCTATAAGACGTGACGCGACTTAGTATTATAAGAAAAGAAAAATAGATACATAGAAATAATATACAAAATCATGAGTTATATTTCTAAGATATGCGTGGCATTGCACAATGACTTAACCAAGGTATTTATACTCCAAAATATGACCTCTAATCTGACCTTATAGGTAATAAAACATCTACTAAGTTTCATGTATTAATTCTTGTTTTACTATCATGGTTGTATACTTTTTATGTTTTAAGAAAAGACGTAAAATCCAGATTCTGATTTTGACCTGTCTTTATGGGTCCATAGCTACTAATCCGTAAGGGCTATGAATATGAGGTTTTCGCCCCTGGAAATACCTTTGAGTCTAGTTTCCAGAATGAAAAGCCTCATCCTCTAATTCGGCCAACAGCAGTTCTTAAAAAATTTTATAAAAATCTTAAAAAAATAAAGTAGCTCACACATATTATGTACAATCTTTAGTTTAAATTTCGTCCAAAAATATCAAGTTTTGACCCGCCTGCTCACAGCATCTTTGCAATCGAATTTCTGGACAGCCTACACAGTTTTAACACTTAATCTTGTACAAAGGTTTTGACTAACTTTTACATCTTAAAAATCGACGAGGCCTAGTTCATTTGAAAGTAGACTCGAAGTAGATAACTTTAGGGTCCTAAAAACGTGGAAAATCTTTTGGCATGACCAATATTATAACATCGCAAAGTTGACCCAAATTCGGATATAAAAGCTGCCATTTTCTGAAAATTGTCGAAACCATTTCCTAACTAGAATCGGCCATAATTTTTTTGTTTTAAGAGTTAGAAGCTCTAATTTATACCAAAACGATCATTGGAACGACCTATACCACTAAAATATTGGTTCTCAACACACTAAACCCGCTGATTTTTAGTCCAAACTTTCTGCCCTAATTAAGGGTTATAAAACCCTTTCAATACATCATTATTTTGCACCAATTTCATATCTCACAATCTCAAACTAACATATACTTTCATCTAAACCTAATTAACCATTCTCAATCATCACATGCATCCTAATCAATGAATTCCCAATTCACAAAAATCAACATGCATGTATATAATTTTTTTATAACTTTGAAAATTAAATAAAAAGGAAGAAAAATAGCTTACAATGTAATCACAATAGAAGGAGGATCAAAAACAATAAACCCTTGGGGTTTATATGTTCGGCCGAACAAAAAAGAAGCAAGAAAAACCCGAAAATTCCAACTTTTATTCACCAAAATCTTGAATATTATCTTCTGGATTATCCCTTGCTACTATTTAACACTCTAATTCCATTAAATCCCTAAAATCATAAATCTTGAAAATTTTAGAGATTTACAAAAATTGCTTGCATGTTGAATATTTTTGTAGGGAAAGATTAAGGTTAATTATTGGAGTAATTTGGTATATGATTGAGTAGTTTTGGTGGAGATTTGAAGATCAAATGTGGTGGTTTTGTGGTGATGTTGTCGAACAGCAGAGAGGAGAAAAGAGATTGATAAAAAAAACACCCGGTCATTATAATTTAAGAGGGGGTGTGTTCGGTTATTATATAAAGGAGAAAAAATGGGTTGGGCTAGATTTATAAAAAAATAAAATAAAATAAGAAACTAGTTATAATATCTAGTTGGTTTGGTTTGTAAAAAAATATGGTATATGTTTGGGCTTGTTATGGGTTGCCGAAAATACAAGGAAAAAGGGGAAGGGGCTTTAGCCTAATTTTTGTTAAACACTACATCATTTAAATCTCGACCCTAAAATTTAATTCGACTCGCTAATTTTTATGAAAACATAAAATTTTCAAATTCGGTTCGGTCTAACACAAATAAAATATTTTTAAATAATAAATAAGTGAAAAATATACTAAATAAAATTTTAATAATTTTCATAGTTAATAATTAAAAATTCGGAATTCGTTGATTTCTCGATCAGAAACAATTACAAATAAAAATATAATATTCGCGAAAGAATTAAATGCCGATTTTAATAAAAACAGACTGAAATAATAAAATGAATTATTTAAGATTTAGAGAATAGTTATAAATTCAGAATAAGTAGTGACCTTAAATACGGGGTTTTACAGTATACAAGGTTGAAAAAGCACTGTATGAACTACATCAAGCTCCTAGAGCTTGGTATGAAACCTTTTTTTTGGATAAGGGTTACCCCGGTAAATGTATTAATCACAGGAAATGGTAAGTACAAAGGAATGTGGCTGGATACCACATTGACCTCCAGCTACCGCTTGAACAACCAATAAAGCATATGAGACATGCCTCAAAATGCATCTAACTTCTAATGAAGTAACTACAAGACTTAGACGCCTCTTGAACCAAGCCACCATCCAAATAAAAACAATATGACGAAACTAGAAGACAAGCGCCATAAAAACAGCCAAACAATCAAGTATAATACCTAAACAACGTAGGCATCTTCCATTTTGAAAGGATCTGATTCACCTCTGAGGTGTTCTTAAATTTGAACGTGAGGAGTTTAAGACGAACCGTTACCATAATCATATCTTCAATCTCCTTAGGGGTCTTCTTAATCTTCTTAAAAATACGGTTATTCCTTTCCATCCATATGTAATAAGAAGCAGCCGCAAGAATAAGTCTTCCAATAATACTAATCTTCATACGTTGATTATCCATAGGCTTGATAAAAAGCATAATATCATTCAAAACAGGTTGGATGTGGTCCATTCCAGCCAATTGCCTAATATTAGCCCATACCTAAGCAGAGAGCGAGCACTCAAAAAATAAGTGCCCGTGTGAGTCCTTTTGGGTTTCACAAAGAGGACATCGCAACATGTCAAGATCGACATCAGTACCCACATCCCATTGTTGTATACCGTCTTGCGTTTTTAAACTTCGACGCATGATGAGCCATAAAAGGAAAGCATGGCTCGGAATATTATGCTCGAACCAAACAACTTTGGACCAAGTCACCATAGTACCCCTTGGTCTGATAGCTTCCCACACGTTCTTTATAGAAAAATCTTTAAAGTTCCCGTTCACATCTCGCCATTTCACTATATATGTACTATTATTATTCAAAGTAGGAACGGGTATATTACCAAGGATATGGGCTTTTTATAACCATGAATAAGGCCATAACCAGGCACCATTTGCTTCCATATCCGCCACAGAATCATAGATACGAAATCCCTCATGAGTTATATCCCTGATAGTGAGAAAACGACTAAGAGGACATGACGAACACCAATTGTCTTACCACAGTGATGTATTCTTTCCACTGCCAATTAGAACCTAGAAATACGGACGAACAATCTCACAAAGCTATAGAACTTTACGCCATCCCCAAATCATTTATGCTTTTTTAGGAACGTCCCATATGGTTTGACCCTTAAGTTTGTACGTGTAAATCTATCAAACCCACAAAGCCTCCTTGTTGGACACAATGTTCTAGATATGGGTCATCATTAAGGAAATATTAAAGAGCTCTAGACTACGAATACCTAAACCCCCTTCTTGTTTAGGAAGACATATAGTATCCTACGCCACTTTAGCTCTACCCCTCTTGTATTCTCCATTACACCAAATGAACCCTCGAATAATCTGTTGGATGTCTTAAAGAATCCCTAAAGGGATAATGAGAACCGAAGCCCAATAAACATGCATGGAGGAAATAATGAACTTGCATAGTTGAAGCCTTCCAGAAAACGATAGCGATTTGTTTTTCCAATCCCCTATGATTCTTAGCTTTTTCCACAAGGATTTTACAATCCCTATTGAAAAGACGAGATGAAATAAAAGGGACACCAAGGTATTTAACCGGGATCTCACCTTCAAGGAACGACATCATATTGAGAATTTCCAGCTTCACATGATTAACAACATTGCAAAAAAATCCGTGCTCTTAGGAATATTAGGAACTAACCTCGAAGCCTGTTTAAATTCTTTAAGAGAATCCATAATAACCTGAGCCGAATCTACTTCTCCACGAGAGAAAATAAACAAATCGTCAGCAAAACAAACATTGATAATATTGATCTCCTCACAATGTTTATGATACCTAAACGAATCCAAATTTCAATCTCTCCTCTTTAAAATAAGAGTTAGAATTTCCATAACAAGCGTAAACAAGTATGGAGACAAAGGGTCACCTTGCCTCAATCCACGCTTACCTTGAAAATACCCATGAATATCCCCATTAATACTAAGCAAAAAAGAGGCCGATGTAACACAAGCCATAATCCACTTAATCATAATTGGGTGAAATCCAAACCTAATAAGAATGGTTTTCAAGAAACACCAATCCACCGTATCATAAGCTTTTTGAATGTTGACTTTGAAAGCATACCTCGGAGGGCCGCGATCCCGATGATAATTATGCATTAGCTCTTGGGTAAGAAGAATGTTGTCCAAAATCCTCCTACCCGAAACAAATGCAGATTGGTTCTCACTCACCACCTCTTTTATACCATCAATGATTCGCTTAGTAAGAATTTTACTAATACACTTGTAGAGCACATTACAACACGAAATAGGATGGTAGTCATTCACTTTGAGAGGGGTAGCTACCTTAGGAATGAGGGCAATAAACATATGGTTTATTTCCTTAAGAATCTTTCCATTAGATAAGAAATCTCTAATTGCATTGCACACATCAGTCCCTACAATGTCCCAACCCTTATTAAAGAAAGCCGATGTAAAACCATCCAGGCCTGGAGCCTGGTCATCGCCAATATCGAACATAGATGCCTTAATTTCCTCATTAGAAATATCCCGCACCATATTGTTATTAGAGTCAGCTGAAACCTTATTTAAAAATAGGTCTATTACATCACGGTCTGCACATGGTTTACTTGTGCCAAAAAACTACTGGTAGTGTGTAACAAACACAACATGAACACATGGACCAGTAACTTCCACATCATTAGCATCCAGAATGCTCACAATACAACTTTGATGATTCTTACTTTTAATTGTTTTATGAAAGTAAGCCGAACTAGTATCCCCGGCCTCCAATCAATCAACTTTAGCCTTTTGCTTTAGAAACCGCTCCTCGTCAAGTTTTGCATCAGTGAACACTCAAACATAAATGGCTTCTTCTTCTCTAAGAGAGACATCATCCGGGTTCTTATCTAAATTTTTTTGAGCTTCATCAAACTCATGTCTTAATTTGGAAACACGATCGTGAAGGTTAATTCTAGAGCAATTTCTGTAGCGGCTTCTTGAACACCTTTAATTTTTGCACAACTTGACACATAGCATGGCCTGCTATGTTTGTATTTCAATGGGTATTCACCACTTCCCCAAACTCACTCGTATGAGATAAGAAATTAAAAAATTTAAAAGGCTTTGGCTTATTAGAAGCAAGAGAATGAAACTTCAAAACAGCAGGGGCGTGATCGAATATTCTATATGGTTGAAAAATAGCACGAGTACTCTAGAACTTATCAAGAAACTCCAAGTTACCCATAATACGATCAAGCTTTTTAAGAATACCATTACGTCCTTTTGGTTTCTGATTCCATGTATAATGCAATCCCGAACAATTAACATCCAAGACTTCAATATTAGCAACACACTCCTTAAAATCATTCATAGCCGAGTTCATAGAGAACGAATCAGAAGAAACATCCTCCATGTTAAGTGCCACATTAAAATCGCCTATTAAAACCCACAGAGAGGTTTAGACTACTTGCTTCTGAATATTAAGATCAGGCCATAATTGAATAGTAAAGATGATCATTATTACTTTTGTGAACAACCTTAACAAGAATGGCCTGGCTGGACTAAGCTATAACCATCAGCGAAACCACATCAACATTCCATCCTAAAATAATACGGCACCCTTTGGGACATAAACTACCATTAGAAGTCCATTCCCAAGTCTGAAACACTTTGGAACAGACATTAGCAAGACTTGACACCTCAACATGGGACTCCAAAATGGCACAAATACTAAGATTGTTCTCATTAACCACTTGAGGAACCTCTGATTGCTTAAGGGGATGGTTCAAACCCTGAATGTTCCAGGAGGTGATGCTAAACATTACTAGTTGTTGATGAGGGAGTGCTTGCCCCCTTTGTAACCTGTGTTGCATGCTTAATATTAACCTATTCTACTTCACTTTGTATTTCTTCATTAATCTGTTCATGAAAGTCAGAGGCTCTACTCATCTCCCTTGCCTCAATAACAGTATCATCTTGAGTACCAAGTGCATCAAACTGATTTCTAATAACAACAGGGGCTTTAGGTGGCTTCGAGGAGCTAGGCTGTGAAGGATGAGCAAAAAAGAATGAGGGTTTTGGTTTGGTCAACTTAATACCTTCAATAACTCTTGGCTGTCATTTTTCTATAATCTTTCCTTTCTTCTTTTTCTTACTCACAGTAGTAAAACCTTCATTGTCAACGTCTTTAGTTTCAACAACTTGTTCTTTTACACTCTTAGGGCATTGTTCATGACTATGACCAAATACATGGCATTCCATGCACATTGGAGGCTTCCATTCATATTCTAATTTAATTGTCTCCATAGTATGGCCCGATCCATCCTCTTCTAGGACAGCCATAATAACCTCATGTTTTAAAGGTTTTTTTTGCACTAACTTCAATTAGGGCACGTGCATACCCTAATCTCCCCCATGGGTCCACACACATCGAGCTAGTGAAAGCTCTAGCATAATTGGTTTGCCAATCTGCGTTCCAATCAAACTAAGTCCGTCTTCAGAGTAAGCAACCACATGCACTTTATGCATTTTTACCCATTGGTATGAACCCTTGTCAACATATCTGTTGGACAATGGGTTTCAAAGAGGGAAAATTGACAAGACCTTATTCATCAAAAGGTACAAAGATGATACTTTGTTGGTCCAATTTTATGTGGATGATATCATATTTGGTTCAATAAAGAAGGGGCTATGCATTGCATTTGAGAAGTTGATGCATGAGAAATTTCATATGATTTCTATGGGAGAACTTACATTCTTCTTGGGATTACAAGTGAAGTAGAAGAAGGATGGCATATTTATTAGTCAAGACAAATATGTTGAAGAAATTTTAAAGAAATTTGGGTTTACAGAAGTCAAGACTGCAAGCACACCAATGGAAACTCAAAAGCCTCTGCTCAAGGATAAAGATGGTGAAGAAGTAGATGTTCATATGTATAGCTCAATGATTGGTTCATTGATGTATCTTACATCTTCAAGACCTGACATCATGTTTGCAGTGTGTGCCTGTGCTAGATACCAAGTCAATCCAAAGGTTTCACATCTTCATGTTGTGAAAAGGATTTTTAGGTACTTAAAAGGTCAATCAAAATTAGGCCTTTGGTATCCAAAAGATTCTTCTTTTGATTTGGTAGCATACACTAATAGTGATTATGCTGAAGCAAGCTTAGATAGGAAGTCTACAACAGGAGGTTGTCAATTCCTTGGATGTAGATTAATATCATGGTAGTGCAAGAAACAGACAGTGGTTGTAAATTCCATAACAAAAGCTGAGTATGTGGCTGCTTCAAGTTGTTGTGGACAAGTGCTTTGGATTCAGAATCAACTACTTGATTATGGGTACAATTTTATGCATACTAAAATCTTTATTGACAATACCAGTACTATTTGCATAATTAAAAATCCTGTTTTTCATTAAAAAACAAAGCATATAGAGATCAGAAATCATTTTATTAGAGATTGCAATGAAAAGAAATTGATTCAAATGGTCAAAATCCATACTAACAAGAATGTTGCAGATTTGCTTACAAAAGCTTTTGATGTAAGTAGATTTCAATATTTGATTGCTAGTATTGGAATGCTAAATCCTTAAAGTCTTTTATCTCTTTATGTTTTTGTAGAGTTTTGTATGAATTAGTACTGTTATTCATGTCATTAAAAGTTTCTGCTGTTAAGTATAATTAGTGCTGCTGGTTATACTTAATACTGCTGAGTTTCTACTGCTAGTTATACTTAATACTGCTAGGTATAATTAATACTGTTATAATTGTGAAAATTGCTATGGCTTGTGTTTTCTTGGTTTTTGGACTAACAGTTTGCAGGATAAGTAAAGAAAAGTGTTAGATTGATGATGGGAATGCTGTTTGGAAAGAAATTAGAGTTAATGCTGGTGACTCAAAGTTAATGCTGCTAGGCATAACTTACTATTGCTGAGTTACTAAGTGTTAGATTGATGATGGGAATGCTGTTTGGAAAGAAATTAGAGTTAATGCTGGTGACTCAAAGTTAATGCTGCTAGGCATAACTTACTATTGCTGAGTTACTACTGCTGGGTTCTTGAGGGTATTTTTCATAAATACTTCGATTAAGGGTTTCAATCGATCCTTTAATCAATTTCATTCTCTCATATACTCTCTAATTTACAAACCCTAACTCAATTTTATCATCCATTATCAAAACCCAACTCAAATGACGACTCTAAAGTTTGCTGATACTCATAATATGGTCGCGTTTTTGTCTAAACCCACAGAGAGTGATGGGTTTGAACAAATTTTGGATTTTGTGAATGCACACCCTATAAGGTATGCATTAACGATTAATCCTACTATATATATTTCTTGCATTAAACAGTTCTGGTCTACTGTCAAGGCCCAAAACTATCAATGGGGAAGCACAGTTACATGCCATAGTAGATGGTAAGAAGATAATCATTACTGAATCATCTGTTAGAAGAGATCTTCAACTAGCAGATGAGGAAGGTATTGGTTGTTTAACAAATTCTACCATTTTTGAACAACTTGTATTGATGGGGTATGATAAAATTTCATAAAAATTAACTTTTTATACACCATTCTTCTCCCCACAATGGAAATTTCTAATTCATACTATCTGGCAATGTCTAAGTCCAAAGACTACTGCATGGAATGAGTTTAGTAGTACTATAGAATATGCCATTATTTGTTTAGCAATAAATTAGAAATTCAACTTTTTAAAATTGATTTTTGATAGTATGATTAGAAACTTGGATAATGTCTCTGGCAAATTTTTAATGTATCCAAGGTTTGTGCAAATCTTTTTAGACCAACAACTTGAGGGGATGTCAACTCATAAGAGAATTTATATTGCACCCTCTCACACTAAAAATATTTTTGGAAATATGAGAAGAATAGGCAAAGGTTTTTCTGGTAGAGTAACACCTTTATTTCCAACAATGGCGGTACAAAACCAATCACAAATGGATGAAGGTTCAGCAAATCCAACTGGTCCCCATCACACACCCACTTTTATTCAACCATCTACTCAACCTCAAAAGATACAAAAACCTAGGAAGCCTAAAAGAAAGGACATTCAGCTACCTCATCCTAGTGATCCTACTAAAGTGTTGCAGATGAGGCTATACATAAGGAGTTGGGTGACAGTTTGGTGAGGGCTGCCACTACTGCTTCTAGCGTAGAAGCAAAGCAGGACAATGGTAACATCAATAAGACCCGATCCAAGGCAACACCTAATGAATATAGTTCCTAAGGAACTAATTCAGGTGGTGATCCCAGGTGCCAAGAAACCATGGGGGATACTATTACTCAAACTAGGTTTGATAATGTATCTAAACATTCCAATGATTCATTGCTCGCAAGAGGTAACACAGTTCGAAGTGATGAGGATAGACTTAAACTTGATGAATTGATGGCACTATGTACCACTTTACAAAAAAGGGTTCTTGATTTGGAGAAGACAAAGACCACTTAACATAATGAGATTTCTAGTTTGAAAAGGAGGGTCAAGAAGCTTGAAAAGAAAAATAGGTCAAGAACTCATAGGCTGAAGAGATTATACAAAGTTGGTTTGACTGCTAAGGTAGAATCCTCTGATGACGAAGAAAGTTTGGGTGAGGATGCATCCAAACAAGGGAGGATTGATGCTATTGATGCAGATGAAGAAATTACCATGGTTAGTGTTCATGATGAAATGGAAGTTGATGAAGAAGTAGTTGAAGTTATTAACATTGCTAAGCTAATTATTGATGCTGCTTAGGTTAGTGCTGTTGGTGATAAAGCTAGTGCTGCAACAACTGTTAGTGCTGCTACAACAACTACTACTACAACTGTTGATGATATTACTGTTGATGATATTACTTTGGCTTAAGCACTTGAAGAAATGAAAAGTATAAAACCCAAGACGAAAGGGGTTGTTATACAAGAGCTGGGTGAATCTACAACAACAAAATCTTCATAACTATCTTCACAACAATCACAGGACAAAGGTAAAAGCATATGGATAGAACCTGTGAAGCTTATGAAAAAGAAAGATCAAATCAGTTTTGATGAAGAAACTGCTTTAAAACTACAAGCTGACTTTGATGAAGAAGAAAGACTTGTAAGAGAAAAAAAAAGGTTGAAAAGACATGAACCAATATTCCTTGAATGAAACATAGGAAGATATACAGGCAAAATTGATGCTGATCATCAATTGCTGAAAGATGCAAGCACAATAAGAAGAAAAGTTATCTATTGAAGAAAATGACTACCTTATTTCAAAACTCTTAGCGTTAAAGAAGAAAGTATTTTGCATCTAAAAGAGTAGAAGAGATAAGAAACAAACCACTAACAAAAGCTCAACAGAGAAAAATCATGTGTACTTACCTGAAGAACAAGGAAAGGATACAAGCTTAATAGATTGAAGTTAAAAGGGTTTTGATTCTATTCAAGAGATGTTTGAACATAGCTTCCAAAGGTAAATTACATTTTGAAGACTTAAGAACAGAGCTGTGGAGTGCAAAGAAAAGAAGTATGGAGCAGAGCTGTGTACAAGATAGTACAAAGAAGCAAAAAGTAGAAGAAGAACAAAGAAACATTCAGTGCTTAAACAGTTAATAAAAAAATCCATTCCAGATGAAGAAAAGTAGCAATTGATGCTATAACCTTTGGCTTTAATTCTCCAGTATTGTTGGCTGGAAGATTCAAAGGAAGGAAGAAAAAGCTATTATCAAATAAGTGAGAGCTGATGGAAAGCTCTCAAATGTACAATGATCTTTAGTCACAATGCATAAAAGTTTTTGACCAGGAAGATTTAGAACTTTGGGGGGGGGGGGGGGGGGGGGGGGGGGGGGTAAAAGTTGGTAAAAGCTAAATATGATTTAACAAGACTATGGAAGACTTGGATTTGTTATTAATGGGAGAATGACAGGACTATGTTTGAACCACATTTTAGAAAAGTAAGTAAAATAGGAGGAATAACAAGACTACAAAGTGTTGAGTTAGAAGCAATATGACTCCTGTAGTAGTACATACCTTAAAGAATGCAACATGTACATATAAATAATAATATATATTATATAATATATTATATATATATAATATATATAAATATATATATAAATATATATATATATAATATATGGTTGGTAGAAGAAGAAGTATCCCATAGCACACTTACACTTTCAATGAAGTTTGGAAAAGAACTTAATATTGATTATGCAATGTGAAAGTCTTATCACTTCTAAATTTCATCATAAAAAGCTTAAAAGTAAAGTGTTTTGTAAGCATCCTTATGGTGTTTATGAAGCTTTAAATGTAAGAACTTGATGATTTTGAAGAAGAATATCAAGTTTAGGGGAGGATTGTTGGGATTAAAAGTCTTCTTGATGTTGTTTGGATTACTTCTGCTCATGTTTTTGTTAATGCTGCCTAGTTGGATTTAGTACTTCCAGTACAAAGTTAGTGTTGCTAGTGAATATTAGTGTTGCTGATGAACTTCAAAGAAAATATGCTAAGTAGTTACTACTGCTAGTACACAGTTAAGACTGCTCAGTTTGAAGTTAACTACCGCTAATTGAAAATATGCTTGAAGTTACAACTGCTAGTGAATATCAAGTTAATGTTACTATTTAGTACTGCTTATTATTAATATAGAATTTGTTGTTTATAGAAAAGATTATGTAACTTATGGAAGTATTGAAGGCCCCGACTAGGGCTCCTGTTGTAGTAAAAGGAGGTCGGTCATAGAGTTTTATATGTTTTTATCTTTTATTATTCTTAGCTTCAAGGTCTTTGTAACCCTAATACTTTGAGAGTATTCATATTATTATTAATAATATTGGAGCTTATTTGTTTTGAATTACTATTTCATTAAGAATTCTTCTTAATATTAAAGATTAGATTCCGCATAATTTTTAATACATTCAAACAAAGTTTCTACTATAGTTGTGTTAGATTTATCTAATATAACTAATCCTTAAACAAGCTTAAGGAATTTTGATCTATTGAAGTGGGATCAACATTAATGATAATTTGGGCAAAGTGGGTTATCGCTACTTAGGCTAATCCGTAATCATTTAGAAAGAAAGGTACTTGCATCCATAAGTAAAACAAGCAATGTATCTCACTCCGAGATTTATAAAATAGTCATAAAGAAGTTAAAGCGGGGCTATAAACTCACCTTAAGAGAAAGTATTGATTTTCGGAAAAATCAAATATGTAGGACGTCAATGTATGTCCCGAAAGCAACCTATTAAATTATGGGTCGTCTTAGGATAGTGCACATGTAATGAAATAATGCAAGTATATTTTTATAACATTATATCACCACCTAATAGTTTATGTTTTAGTTTTGTAAGTCAAAATAACGTATACGTCTAGTTCGCCACTTATTAATTAAGTATATATACTTGTAAGTATTTTCTAATAGCCAACTCAAATATACTCTATCTCGCTTGTTTATTTTTATTTTAAAAAGTTTCTGATGCGTATGAAAATATATAAGTCATGCTATAATATTCGTTAAGGTTTTTATAGCTCAAACGGGCTTGAAAACGCCCGAAAACCCTATTTTAGTTATCAAACAACACACTATTTTTATATAAATACATTCGACTCCAGTTTTATAAATGCCATATCTTCTTCGATATAATGATTCACGAAATGAGCAAATACTACATTTTGCGTAAAATCGAGTTCTACAAAATATCTTGAATAAACTTTTCTCGACTCGGACCCGAAAAGGGTCCAAAATGTCTTTGAACAGGTCCGGAAAAAACACTTATAAAATAGTTTTTGCAGGAAAATTTCTAAACTTCTTTTGACCATACCTCATTCGTTTTAAGTCCGATTTTAACGTTCTTTATATCCATGCATTTATATTTAAGTCTACTATCTATTTTTCAAGGCCTCGACTATTCAAGACCAAATTTACTGTATGAAAATATTAAAAGAAAATTTGGACAACAACTATTTTATTTCCATTCTACCACTATATTTCACTGACAAATTGCAACTCCATACTACTCTAATCTCTTCCACCAATTTTCATCAATTATCATCACCACAACAACTTCATTCTAACCTAGTCCTTTCCACCAATTTATCAAGAATAAACATAAAATTAAGAACATAAACAAAATATACAACTTTACTAGTTTAAGTTTATAATTAACCATTTTAACAACAAAGTAAGTATTTTTACAAGTAATTTATAAAGTGACTAAAATAAGTAGTTTATGTGTATATATATATTTTTGTTATTCATTTTTTAAACCCTTTACAAGATTATATTTATAAAGTTTACTTGTTTCATTTTGAAAAACCTTTAATATACAAACTAGTTGTGATATAAATTTGTGTATGTAGTGATTAAAACAAAATACATGAAATGAAAGTATGTATGAAATGAGCATCCTAGTATGATAAGATGATGAGATTAACAAGTATATACCCAAATCAAACCCCAAATACTTGTTTAAATATAACCTAAACCCTTAATACTTCTTGAAAAATACTTGTATTTGATCAAACCTAATTTGTTTCTTGTTCCTTGTTTTTGGCTGTGTACTTTAGCACTAAGAGGGAGAGAAACATATTTTTTTGCTATGTGAAAGTATGTGAAGAGTTATGCTTGTTACTTCCTATTTAAAAATCAATTTTGGTAAGCCTTAAAGATACTTTGGGAGTGTATAGTAGGAATCTAACCATTTTTGGGTGCTTGCATGGTTTGGCTGGTCACAAGGAAGAACAAGGGGTTAGGTTTGGGTAAAAGAGGGTTTACTTGCTCACATGTTAATTTTAGGAGAAGTATAAATACTTAAATGGTAACACTTTGTTTCAAAAATGTTAGGACTTCCTTATTTAGAAGCCATAGGGTGGTATATGCATGAAAAAGGAGAAAGAATTTTAAGTTTTATGCATATTGATTTATTATGTATGCGTAAGTATGTATATGATAAGGTGGTAATGCCAAATGCATGCATGCATGAGCTAAACTGATAAACTTGAGTGTTCACGTAAAACTTGCAAAAGGGTGTTACAGATTGGTATCAGAGCCAAGGTTATAGAGAACCAGGTCAAAAGTTTTGTCTGGACTATAACCATTTTCAAACACTGTTTTCACAAATGGGATTTCTAGGGAATTTACATGCATTATTGTTTACATCTAGCAACATTTATGCTTACATGTCATGATTGTTTTTAGCATTAGTAGGGTACTAAGTGCTTACATGATTGATATACGTGTATATAAATGATATTACGTATATTACTATAAGACTTTTATAATTAAAGCTTACAGACATATCATACCGATCTTTCCTATAAGTAATACTTATATAGGTTATTTTGCTTTTTGTAGTAATCATGTCTTCTGCGACATCTGCTGTTACCTACACTTCCGTTTACACCGACTCTGAGCCTGGCAGAGCCTTCTAGGGAGCCGATGATGAGGAGATATCTGACATACGACGGACTCCCGATACAGCCAGTAGCCCCACCATCACCGGATTACATACCAGGCCCAGAGGATCCACAGACACCGCCAGTTCCTCAGGACGAGGATGAGCGTGAGCCTATGTTCGTACAGGCACATGATCCTGACTACGTGCCAGAGCCTATATACCTTGAGTATATACCATTGGAGGATGAGCATGAGTTTCTAGCTGAGGAGCAGCCATTACCTCCTGTTGATTCACCTACTGCTGAGTCACCCAGATATGTTACTGAGTCGGATCCCGAGGAGGATCCAGAGGAGTACGAGGATGATGAGACAGAGGATGGTCCGGTCGACTATCCTATGGACGGGGGAGATGATGGAGATGATGATGACGGCGATTCATCTGGGGATGACGCTGATGGTGAGGATGAGGATGATGAGGACGAGGAGGAGGAGGAGCACTTAGCTCTGGCCGACTCTGCTATTGTTGTACCTGTTGATGAGCCTATTTTCCCACCAGAGGGAACAGAGCCTATTATACCACCACCCTCCACTGACATTACTATTGGGGCTAGGATTACCATCCGGCCTCAGGCTTCCATATCCCTTCCACCAGAGGCAGAGGATGAAAAACTTCTGGCCATGACTAATCCATCACCATCACCACCTGTCTCACTATCACCCCACCCCTATGCAGGGGAGTGCCTTGTTGTGAGCATGGCCCCTCTGCCAAATTTATCACCTTTAACATCCCATCATCTGGGTGTCCACCTAATACATGACACTAAGGTTTAGCATCCATCAGGCTCTCATTGATGCAGTTCACTGATGCAATACCATCAACCTCCACTCACCCACCACTTCCACCCTTCTCTTTAAATACACCACCCTGTTGACCGTAGGGATGATATTCCCGAGTCTGAGCAGCCTCCCCGCAAGAGGTTGTATTTGTCCACCTTAGGCTCCAGATACGAGATCGGGGAGAGTTCTACTGCTAGACCTACCATAGGTCGGGGGATAGATTATGGATTTGTCAGCACGGTAGATGCTGAAGAGAGGCGACAGGGGAGTAGAGATGTTGGGTACAGTATTAGGGATACTTAGGTAGATCCAGCAGAGGCCGTTCTTAAGATAGCACCTATGACCATGGGAGAGGTCAATACTAGGGTCATAGAGCTTGCTGAGCTCAATGAGCATGATACACATGACTTATATGCTTTACTAGGGGATGATCAGGATAGTAGGTCTCGTATATCACAGCGAGTCGATATGGACTCGAGGGGTTCGATTTAACTTATGGGGGATAGGATGACTCTCTAGGAGACAATATGGATGGTGGAGGAGGAGGCCTATGCTTCCCGAGAGGCTTGGGCTCACTCGATAGGATTGAGTCAGGCGACTCATCAGGAGCTTCAGACCTATCGTGATCATGTGTATGCACACGAGACCCACCTCCAGGCACACCAGACACAGCTACAGCTGCAGGGTACTCTCATTCAGACACAGCATCAGGTACATGAGACTCGCTTTCAGATGCAGCAGGCCGAGTTAGCAGCGCTTCGAGAGACTGACCGTAGACGTCAGGCACAGATGGTAGAGACTCTCCGAGTCATTAGAGACATGAGGCGAGAGATGAGCGACATGCAGGCTGAGTTGTTAGCACTGCGAGAGCAGCAGAGGAGAGCTAGACAGCCAGGACCAGAGGCTAGGATTCCAGATCACCAGGATGCTTCTGGGGATGCTGACAGTCACATCTAGTGATTTATGTTATTTTATCTTGCTAGGTCATTGTACAGGCATGTTAAGTATTAGGGGTTTTCCCCGCTAACATAGCCTTAGATCTTTTGTATTGTATTATGTGTACTCCGACAACTATTTCATGTAAAATTTTCAAAGTTATGAATGAAATGGATGTGTTATGTTGTACTATATACCTCTCTTGTGTTGATATCTCATCTATACATTATTATATTCTGTCATATAACCTCATGTTTTGTCTTTTGTGATCTAGACAAATCATGGTACCTACGACCAGAAGAGGACCGAATACCCCTGTAAACAACGCCAACCCAAATAACGTGACTCCAGAATCCATCCAAGCAATGATTGACCAATCTCTTTTGTGAAACTCCACCAATAGAGATGGAAGCCACAGTTCGCACGAGGATAACCGAAGGAATGTGTAAACTGCGCGCCTTTGTTTTTACGCTGACTTCATGAAGTGTCAACCTTTGAACTTCAAGGGAACTGAAGGTGTGGTCGGTTTGACTCGTTGGATTGAGAAGATGGAGTCAGTTTTCAATATCAGTGGTTGTGCTATTGAGAATCAAGTAAAGTTTGCCACCTGCACTCTGTTAGGTGCTGCTTTGACTTGGTGGAATGGTCAGATAAGAACCTTAGGTCCTGAGGCATATGCAATGACTTGGGAAGTACTCAAGAAAAAGATGACGGACAAGTATTGTCCGCAGGGTGAAATCAAGAAATTAGAAATTGAGTTGTGGAACCTAAAGGTCAAGGGGAACGATGTTCCAGCATACACTGAACGTTTCCAAGAACTAACCCTGATATGTACCAAGTTTGTTGCCAACGAAACCGAGAAGGTTGACAAGTACATCAGTGGACTTCCTGACAACATTTATGGGAACGTCAAGTCTGCCAGACCCAAGACGTTGGATGAGACTATTGAGTTGGCCAATGACTTGATGGATCAGAAACTCCGCACCTACGTAGAAAGGCAGTCTGACAACAAAAGGAAGGTTGATGATTCATTCAGAAACAATCATGGTCACCCGCAATAACCCTTCAAGAGGCAGAATGTCGCCAAGGTCTACAATATGTGGACAGGCGAAAGAAAGCCTTATGGGGGATCTTTGCCCAAGTGCACCAAGTTCCATCTTCACCACAATGGCCCGTGCACCCAGAAATGCCATAAGTGCAACAAAGTAGGGCATTTTGCTCGTGATTGCAGGAGTACTGGTAATGCAAATGTTGCTAATACTCAGAAGGGCAATGGGGCAGCTCCCAAGGGAAATGGTTGTTTTGAGTGTGGAGCACCAGGGCATTTCAAGAGAGATTGTCCTAAGTTGAAGAATAGGGATGGAGGAAATGAGAATGCACAAGGCTGGGTTTATGCAGTTGGGAATGCAGAAAAGAAAGGAAATGCATCGGGAAACCCTGATACCAATGTCGTCACGGGTACGTTCCTCTTAAATAACTACTATGCATCTCTCTTATTCGACACTAGTGCAGACAGAAGCTTTATATCCACTGCATTTAGTTCCTTGATTAACATCGCACCAACTCCATTAGAAAATTGTTATGATGTCGAATTAGCTGATGGGAAATTAGTCGGGATAGACACTATTATACGAAGTTGCACTTTAAATTTCTTAGACCATCATTCAACATAGATCTAATGCCCGTAGAACTGGGTAGTTTCGATGTCATTATCGGTATGGACTGGTTTAGAAAATGTCACGCCGTGATCGTGTGCGATGAGAAACTTATTCAAGTTCCCTATGGGAATGAAACTTTGACTTTTTGTGGCAATGAAAGTAGCAACAAGAGAGAATCCCGGTTGACAGTTATCTCATGTTTAAAAGCTCAAGAGTACATGGAAAAAGGATGCCAGGTCTTTTTGGCGTATATATCCACCAAGAAAGAGGAGGACAAGTCGGAAAAAAAAGAAATAAAGGACGTAACAATCATCCGAGATTTTCCTGAAGTATTTCCTGAAGACTTTCCAGGTCTCCCTCCAGCTCGATCAGTGGAATTCCAAATCGACTTAATTCCAGGAGCCACACCCGTAGCTCGAGCACTGTATCGATTGGCTACATCCAAAATAAAGAATAATCTGGAACCAATTACAAGAGCTTTCCGACAAAGGATTCACGAGAAGGCCTAGTTCCTCACCATTGGGAGCCCCGTCTTATTCATCAAAAAGAAGAATGTGTCATTCATAAAGTGCAATCGACTATCGAGCGTTGAAATAAGCTACAGTAAAAGCGAATCATATCCACTTCCAAGGACCGACGGATTTTGTTGATTCAACTTCAAGGATCCAGTATTTAATCGAAAAATAAAATTGGAGATCAGGAATCACTAGCTTAGAGTACAAGAGCAAGACATCCAACGATGGAATATACCGAACACGATATGGACCCATACGAGTTCCAGGTTATCCATGTCGAACCGACAAACGCACCGCGTATACATGACCTCATGAACTGATATGTCAAGCCTTACTTGGATAAGTTTGTAATTGTCTTCATCGATGACATACTTATTTATTCAAAGGACGAGAAAGAGCATGAAGAACATCTCAAGGTCATTTTAAAATTGCTTAAGAAAGAGAAGTTGTATGCCAAATTTTCAAAATGTGAATTTTGGATTCTGGAAGTATAATTTCTCAAACATGTCATTGATAGTAGAGGCATACATGTGGATCCAGCCAAGATAGAATCTATCAAAGATTGGGCATCTCCTAAGACACCAATGGAGATCCGCCAATTTTTAGGTCTTGCTGGTTACTAAAGAAGGTTCATCTGAAGGATTTTTGAAGATTTGCTAAGTCAATGACGAAACTTAACTCATAAATGAATCAAGTTCGACTGGGTGAAAAGGAATAGAACGCTTATCAGTTTAATAAAGGCAGAAGTAGTGCAGTGCACCAATTCTGGCTGTTACTGAAGGGAGCCGAAAGACTTTGTGGTCTACTTGATGCGTCACACAAGGGTTAAGTGTTGTATTTGATGCAAAAAACAGAAAAAAAAAAAAAAAAAAAAAAAAAATAAAAAAGGAATAAGAGAGAGAACGTTGATTGCCTATGCTTCTCGATAACTAAAAGTTCATGAGAAGAACTACACCACTTATGATTTAGAACTTAGGTTGGTAGTGTTTGCCCTAAAGATATAGAGACACTATCTATATGGAACCAGATGCACCATGTTCACCGACCATAAAAGCCTACAACATATTCTCGACCAGAAGGAGCTTAACATGAAGCGACGTTGTTGGCTAGAGTTGTTAAGTGATTACGATTGCAACATTCGTTATCACTCGGGGAAGGTAAACGTAGTGGCCGATGCGTTGAGCCATAAGGAACGGATTGAGCCATTGCGGGTTCGAGCCTTAGTTATGACAAATCTTCCCAAACGAATATTAGAAGCTCAGATCGAAGCCCAGAAACCAGAGAACCTCGTGAATGAAGACGTAGGCGGTATAATCAGAAGGGATATACCCAAGGAAAGATTGAACCACGGTGCCGAAGGAACCTATGTTTACACGACAGAGATGTAGCGCAGATGCCTTGCTATGGAGAATTAAGATCCCGTTTTTTGGGGGATTATGCACGAATCTCACAAGTCAAAATACTCAAACCATCCCTGTTTCAGAAAAGATGTATCACGAAATAAAAATCTATATATGGTGGCCCAATATGAAGGCAGACATCGCTAAGTATGTTAGCAAAATCCTGACGTGTGCGAGGGTCAAGGCCGAACACCAAAGGCCATCAGGACTGTTAGTACAACCAGCAATACCCGAATGGAAGTGGGATAATATCATGATGGATTTTATCACCAAACTTCCTAAGTCGTCACACGGTTTTGACACCATCTGGGTGATCGTGGATCGACTTACCAAATTTGCTCATTTCTTGCCAATAAGGGAAAATGATCCATTAGACAAATTGGCAAGGTTGTACTTGAACAAGAATAGTGCCAGACACGGGATACCTGCCTCAATTATCAGTTGATCGTGATTGAAGATTACTTCAAAATTTTGAAGATCATTTCAAAAGCTTTAGGTACAGATCTAAGTATGAGCACAGCGTATCATCCAAAACTGACTGCCAAGAGCGAGAAAACTCATTCAAACTCTCGCGTACATGCTTACGTGCTTGCGTGATTGAATTTGGGCAAAGGCTGGGAAAAACCATTAGCCATTGGCCGACTTTCATACAACACCAGATTATCACCTAGCATAAGTGCCCCCCCTTATGAGCAGCAAAGTCGAAAATGTCGATCACCGGTGTGCTGGGCCAAAGTTGGGGAAGCCCAACTGACTGGTCTGGAATTGATCCAAGAAACAACAGAAAAGATCGTCCTGATCAAGCAGGGGATGCAAGCTGCTCAGGATTGACAAAAGAGCTACGCCAATCGGAAATGAAAGCCGATGGAGTTCGAGGTTGGGGACAGAGTTATGCTCAAGGTCTCTCGTTAGAAAGGGGTTGTGCGATTCGGTAAGCGGGGAAAGCTGAATCCAAGATACGTTCAGACCTTTCAAGGTGTATAGCAAAAGTTGGTAAAGTTGCCTACAAGCTGGAACTTCCTCAAAAGTTGAGCAGAGTTCACCATACTTTCCATGTGTATAATCTGAAGAAATGTTACGCTGACGAACCTCTAGTCATGCCGTTAGAAGGAATTGATGTTGACGATAAGCTCCAGTTTGTGGAAGATCCCGTTGAAATCATGGAACGGGAGATCAAACGATTGAAGCGAAGCCGGATACCATTGGTTAAGGTTCGCTGGAACTCGAGGAGAGGTCCTGAGTTCACCTGGGAACGTGAAGATTCGTTCAAACAGAAATACCCACAACTCTTCACAAACCGGGCTTCGTCATCTACTACAAGGTCTTAAGCTTTGAGGACAAAGCTCTTTTAACGGGTGGAGACTGTAACATTTCTCAATTTCAGGTCATTCTACGACATTTATTATTCATCACTATTTATTTTGGTCCGACACGCGTTTACTTTTAATATTTACGTTTAAGCTAAATCGCGTAGACTAGAGATAATCAATAAATATAAACAGTCATCAAATAAATTAAGGTTTGCATCAACCAAGTAAGAAATAATTATTAAGAAGATAATTATGTACTTTGCGTATTTTATTTTTATTGGTCACGTAAAAGGGTTACGTTTCGCAATAAAATACATTTGGACACACCCCGGAAATACCTAGACTTACCTAGACTCAAACCAACACCCACTTTTATAACCTTAACACAAAAATTAAATCAATTTTGTGTATGTGACCCACTAGGGGCCGGTTACACATATACACATACCTAAAAATCCTACTAATAATCCTAAAGTACTTGTACATCTCCTAGTTAATTAATGTTAGTCCTAAATGTCTCCCACTAAGTCATTACACAATGGTTAATAACCATTTGCTCCTTGCTTCCCTTTGGATCCCACGGCTACATGCATGTATGCATACAAATCCTTAAGATTTCTAGTATCTAAGCAAATCTTGTACAACTTTGCCTAATTAAAACTTGTACTCAAGTGGTTTAACATAATACCATGTGTAAGCAACTAGAAATCCCCAAAACCACCTATATAGCTCGATTTCTAGTTAGTTTAGGATCAAGAGGAGCTAACTAGCTCATTTGCCTATAAATACTCACTTAGTCTCACCATTTAACACTCTTACAACACACTCTCACTCAAACAAGAAACACATATACTCTCTTTTCTCATTCAGATTACAAACCGCGACCAAACACCCTCTTTGATCTTATTCGCACACACAAACAATACTAGAGAATTCAAACAAATTCATAGGGAGGTGCACGAGCCAAGATTAGGTTAATTAATAAGCTTTGAAGCTTAGGGTTGACATACATTTGGATATAGCACATTGGGTTGTCCTACTACGCGTTACACGACACGTTCAAGACGCTAGGACCTTTGTAAGTCACGTAGTAAATAGACGTGCTCATGTCATGCTTTACATTCCTTGATTCTAGTCATTGGTCACGTTAGTTTGTATTTAACAAACCAACGTGAGCATGTTCGTGCATAGTGCAACCATGCATATTTCACGCATGTATACTTGTATGTAAACCTCTTGTGTGGTGCTAAGACATACTAAAATGTGTAAAACATGGTTTGATATCGAGCTAAGGCTTAATCTTTACATTTAAATTTCGAAAATGTCTAAACGTATCCATTTAACATCGGGTAGAGAAACCAAGGTGGTATGCGACACTTACAAACGAATTTCATGAAGTCTACACGTAAACTTTCAAAGAAAATGTAACGACGTGGCTAGGGAAGGAGTATACTAGGCTCTTAAACGTTTGCATGTTGTTTATTTCGATTAACAAATGCTAGGCACGTTGTTTTGGTACTAGAGGATCTAACGAAACCCCACAAGAAATCTTAATAAACCAATTGGACCCTATCAGGCCCAATGGCCCATGTCCGAACCCAACAGGCCCAAACAACCATGGGTTGAGAACCGTGGCATGTAAATAAGCTCACATGAGCTTATCAAAGGCTTAAATGGAACATAAAAACGTAGGAAAGAAATGTAGATTTAAGAAAAGCTCAACGGACCACAAACGGGCCCATAAGACCAAACAGGCCCAACCGGCCCAACTGTGAGGCCCACGAAGTGGTAATAAGCTCTACGAGCTTATTAGGAGTCCAATGAGCTTATAGCAACTAACATAGACCCTTGGTATGTTATAAAAACCAACCTGAACTTTGATTGGACTTATTAGCTCATTTCGTGAACCCATGAGGTCCATAAGCCACAAATAAGCTTCGACAGCTTATTTGTGAGCTTAACCAGCTTATGAGGATTATCATAACCTAGGACAAGTTATTGGACCCAAAGGAATCAAGCCCGAACCCTTAAAACCCTTATTGGGCTTATATCGAGTCCAATAAACTCAATAACGAGCTTAAATGCTTATTGAATAAGCCCCACATTAAAAACAGCTTAATAATGATCTTGAGTACTTATTAAGATAAGAAAATAAGTTGGAATAAATGAGGAAACCATAATGGGCCTTTTGGTTAACTTTCGGTTAAGGCTGTTGGGCCAACGAGCCCAATAAGCTTCAAATAAGCTCATCCGAGCTTATTAATAAGCCAAACTGATTTGGGTAGCTTAAACAAGCTTAATAAAGGCTTTTATGCTTTTGAAATCCAAATTGGACCTCTAAATGGCTTATTGGACCTTAACGGGTCCAATAAGGCCCAATAAGCTCATTAAGCCAAAATAAGCTCATCCGAGCTTATTTATGGGCTGACAGCAGCTTATGGGACTTATTGGGAGTAAATAAAACTTCTTACCACTTGTTAGACCTTAAACTGACTTAAAATGTGATTTTGACGAGTTGAGGGGCTAAAAGTGTAAATTTGCAAACTATAGGGTTAAAACTGTCATTTTTAACTTTAATAATTCTAGGGGCTGCTTTGAATATTCTAAAAGTTAAGGGGCTGATGTGAAACTAAAAGGACCTAAATTGTTAACTTTTAAAGTTGGAGGACTAAAAGGATTATTATAAGAAACTTAAGGGTACTTTGTGAACGAAAGTGATTTCATAAACATTTAACATATCAGACGAATTATATTCGGATATTATACAAGTTAATCTACGGTTTAATAAATACGAACATTTATTAATAACTTTTATATGTATAAAAGAACGTGGGATATAGTATACCTTCCCAAGAGCCATCAAATGAATACAAATACATTAAACATATACACCACCACACAAGTGATAACAGTACATATAAACTAGCAAATTATTGTAGTTTATACATGGAGTCTTTAGCCTAAACTTGTAGACTAAGACTGGCCGTATTTACTTAGGTATTTGACGTTGTGATTCATACTTGGATATCTATTATCATTTTCAGAGGACTATTCAATCAGGTGAGTTTATAGCCCCATGTTTTATGATTATTTACATCTTTGGGGTGAGAGCAAGTCTTGTTTTACAAATTGGACGCAAGTGTACACTTTATACTATGATTACGTATTTGCCTAAGTAACTATAACCCACTATGTCCATCATCATGAACTATTAATTGCATAGATGCAATTGGGAATTGCATTATGTGGGCGCGAATGCTATGAATATATCTATTTGGGATTGACAATCCCTGTTCAGGTGATTAGCTATCACCGGGAACGAACGCATGCCATGTCGAATTTGGGATGTTGCAGGGTTAGCACATCATTCACGGACACTTGTTAGCAATTTATTTGCATTCATATACGTCGAGCCTCGGTGTCATGAGCTTAGGAAAATGTAATTACTTTTTATGATGTTTGCATGTGTTGCTTAGTCATACACTTGGAAATCTTGCGGTCCTACAAATGATTTACATAAACCTATGAATTCACCAACATTATGTTGACGTTTTAAGCATGTTTTTTAGGTCAATAAGGTACGAGGTGCGATGATACACTGGAAGTCAATAATTGAAGAGTCAACATTAAAGATTTGGGGTCTTATTACATTTTGGGGACAATTGTTATAAACCGGAATCTCTACATATTGTTGAACAATTTAAAGGCATGGGCTTATGTAACAAACAAGTATTTTGTTAATCCAATGTATCTTTTTCAAACGACACGTTTAGTGGTCGTTCTCATATCTTATGCTATTGATCCATAAAGTAACGCCCTCGGATATTCAACATTCTGCTGCATACTCAGATTTGAGGGTGTTACATTAAACCTATATCAGTCTAAATCCTAATTCTAACGGGAAAAGGGGGTTTTCAGCCTGAGAGACTGGCACGGTTTGGTTGGTAACTACAATCAATTCAAGACACTGTTACCCACATAAGCTAATAGACAAAAGATAAAAGAGCGGTCGAACCTTATATAAGAAAACTGTATTAACCATTATTAATCCGATTAGAACGTTGGTTTGTTTATTAAGTGTAATGATTTCTTCTCTCGAGGTGGCATATCATTCTTAAGACTTAGGCGTTACATCATCCTAAGACCTAGACACATTAATTCTGTCACAATTAAAGCATCCGCATAAAGCATCCTTATTTGCTGATTATAATCTATCTTAGGGATTAAAGCAATGGTGATCTTGTTAAACCCTAGCTCATAGAGACTTTACCCACTTACCGCTTAATGGCAATCTATACACTAGTAGTCCACTTGTCCAACTATCCAATGGAATCAGAACGTTATTTGTTGAATTATCTAGGTCACCTGCTAGTCAACACGATCAATAAACCATCGGCAATATCCAATTAACTAGTTAAGCCCGAAGCGTATCCTAGACACAGACTTAGAAGGACAATACTTGTGTAACTATTATTCTAGATGTATAAATTACTATATGGAGAGCTATCCCGGACTCTAGATCCGCTTGGTCCACTTTGCTAGATCCAGTTGAATGATAGGTCGCATACAAAAGCGCGTAAACAAGTATAAATTGATAAACATAAACAAGCACTCAACGATAAATCAAGAAATCGATATAAACAAATACCAAACATTCAGATCTTCATAATAATGGCTAATACCCGAAGGTATTAGCCTTCAAACGTCATAATAAATACAAGAGTAATAATTTAGCCAAGGTAAACTAACCGAGTTAACGAATGATACCAAAAACTGAACGATTACAAAAGTATATGGAATTACACGATGTCTCCTATGGAATTAAATACGTTGCTCGACCTCTTCTGCTCTTTTTCTCCTCTAAAAATCGACTTTTGTAGTTTAGGTATCGAGAATATGATTTAGCACACTTAAAACTCATTTTTGAGTTTTCTATTTATAAGGTCTGGAAGTCGGTTGGATACGGCGTATCCATGTATTGGATACAGCGTATTGGGGATTTCTTGGAGTAGGGACCACATTTGATATCTTCCAGAATATTATATTGATTCCATATCTTGAATACGGCGTATTGAGTCCTCTAGATATGGCGTATTGATCTTCATTCCTTTTGTGGTCTTTGGTGAGTGCAGGCACGGATACGCCGTATCTTCCTTGATGGATACAACGTATTGGTCTTTAGAATAGTAATCTTCAAAATATCTTCATTTAAGCTCCAGAATGCGCGCCTTTTGCTAAGTTTCACCAATTACTCCATAATTACTGCAATTCTCAAATATAAACGATTAAGTAACAATTCTTTGCAATAACTATACAAAATGGGTTAATATCGTGGGATAAATGATGCTATAAAATAGACGTTATTTGATGTCATCAGTAATGGTATAAACCATTTTTTGATTTACAAAATTAAAGCAAGAATTATAACAACTTTGTTATATTCAAACTTTGCTTTGTTTTTTTTACACTTTAATCACTTAAACATATACCTACCCGAGACTATAAGTATGATCTTGAAGTCGCAACTCCTCTATGTTCATGGATAATGCACAATCAATTAAGGGGGTATTTGTTTGAGTTGATGTGGTAATGAATGATGATTTGGGGCGTTTATGTTGTTTGTTTAAGGATAGTGAGATGGAGTTATAAGTCTTGGATGAGATCTGACTTTTATAAGAAAGAAAATGGTGGCGGATGAAATGAAATTAGGGATTTGTATACCCTAATAAAAAGGAGGATGGGTACTTTATATCTAAATATGTGGATCTGTTAACATTATAAACTTGGGCCAGATGAATTTATTCATGTTTGAGCTGGGTCCAGTTTTAAAGAGTTGGGCCAACAATTGTGTGATTTCTATATGCAGGCCGAGTATAATTCATGAAGTGGGCCAAAAGTTTATTTGTTGTGGGCTAAGATTTGGTTGTATTGATGGGCTGAATTATGTTGAGCTAGTGTTATCGGATAAAGCCGAGAACCAAAAAGCTATCATGACAAGTTTGAGTAGACGATGTTTATTCGTTAACGACATTAAAAAATAACATGTATCTCAATAACATTCTTCAACAACAACACAACAAACACGATACATAACACTGCAAACGATCCGAATAAGATTCACTAAAACGACAAACGGCTAAAGATTCAAATTACGATGACAAGTGATTACGAAGTTGATTTGGTATCCCTTTTTTGAGCTTGAAGTTAGATTTCACGAAGGCGACTAATTATTTCATCATCGAGACTTCCTTCTATTTTTTTACCCCTTTTCTTTAAACCTAATCTATCGATTGATGACTTGCTTGAATGTTCAATGCTTATGATTGAGACTTGAATTATCTAGTTACCAGCTGTCAGGGGTGGTTGGTTACAGACCTGGTTAACTATCACTAAAAGGAGTTATGTTGTAGTACTCAGTGTCACACGTAGATGTCGATGTGGATAATGTCAAGAGGTGTTGTACTTCTTATACTTTTCTAGTTTGGTATAAAGTACTTATAAATTTAATCTTGCACCATTCTTCAATCAACAACCGTGCAAGCTTAAGTAACAAATTTGGGGGATTCTACTTCATTTTCAAGTTTGGTATATCGGGTTTACTTCACCAAGTGATCACAACAATAGCCGACAGAATACGAGGTTGGTAAGTTAGCCAGAGAGTTTAAAGGTTGAGATGTAATCAGCAATTCTCACATGATATGATTGTGTTATTCCAAGACAATGGTACTTCATAGTCTAAGCATAATTCTAAAAGTTCTTCAACGACATTCGTATACAAGACCTTGATTATACCAAGTTTTCTTAATTCTTGCTTCATCTCCTCTACGGTTTCTGAAGACAAGAGGGTAATAGTTTGTTTGGATCTTAAGATTGAAGGGACAAAGGTGATATTCTATTTGTTTAAGTGTATGTAGATGATATCATTTTGGCTCATTCTTTGAATGTCATTAGGCACTATGTTTGAGTTTATGATGCATATGATGTTTCTGTTGAGTTCGTTTAGGTATACTCTTATTCTTCGTTGGTATTTTGGTAAGAGTTAGTAGGTAGGTGGGGATTTTTATCTGTCTTGAAAGTATGTGATGAGTTTTATTGGTAATTGTGGTCTTTTTTGATGTATTGTAAGCTACGCACAACTAATGATTACTCAATAAGATTTTGCTCAAGGATGAAGATGGTGAAGAAGTGGATGTTCATTTATATAGAATCAAGGATTTAGTTCATTAAATGTATCTTACTTCTTAGACTGATATTATGTTTGCAGTGTGTGCTGTGCAAGATTACAAGTAAACCTTTTTCCACAACTGTTTCACACCCTCCTCTTCATGCTGTTGAGAAATGAATATTTTTTAGATACTTTAAAAGGTAACCTACAATTGAGATTTTGTATCTAAAGATTCAACTATTTGATTTGGTACCATACACTGATAGTGATTATGCTGGAGCAAGCTTGGATAGGAAGTCTACAACAGGAGGTTGTCAATTCCTTGGAAGTAGATTAATATCATGGCAGTGCAAGAAATTAGATTTGTGGTTGGCAATTCCACACAGAAGATCCCCTCGCCATATCATGGCAATGCAAGAAACAGACTATGGTTGCAAATTCCACAATAGAAGCTGAATATGTAGCTGATTCAAGTTGCTGTGGACAGGTGCTTTAGATTCAGAATCAATTACTTAATTATAGGTACAATTTCTTACATACCAAAATCTTTATTGATAATAACAGTACTATTTGCATAATTAAAAATCCTATTTTTCATTCAAAAATAAAGCATATGGATATTAGACATCACTTTATTAGGGATTGCAATGAAAAGAAGTTGATTCAAATGGTTAAAATCCATACTGACAAGAATGTTGCAGATTTACTTACAAAAGCTTTTGATGTAAGTAGATTTCAATATTTGATTGCTAGTATTGGAATCTTAAATCCTTAAAATCTTTTATCTCTTTATGTTTTTTTAGAATTTTGTATGAATTAGTACTGTTATTCATGTCATTAAAAGTTTCTGCTGTTAAGTATAATTAGTGCTGCTAGTTATACTTAATACTTCTCAGGTAATGCTGTTAGTTATACTTAATACTGCTCGTATAATTAACATTGTGAAAACAAATTGAGAGAGTTGGTGAGAATAAAAAAAAGAGATGTGTGGAATAAAAACAGACAGAGAGTTTTGGTGAGTAAAAGAATTCAGAGAATTTATGAGTTGATAAACAAAAAGAGAGTTGTTTAAAAACAGAAAGAGAGAATTGTGAGTAAAAAAATTAAGAGAAATCAAAAACAGACAGAGAGTTTTTGTGAGCTAAAATGTTAATTTGATGATGGAAAAGCTGATTAGAATGGAATTGGAGTTAATGCTGGTGATTCAAAGTTAATGCTGCTAGGCATAACTTACTACTGTTGGGGAAAGTTAATGCTGTTGAGGGTAGTTTCATAAATACTTCGATTAAGGGTTTCATTCACTCATTTAATCGATTTCATTCAATCATATACTCTCTAATCACAAACCCTAACTCAATTTCATCATTCATCATTAAAACCCAACACAATGACGACCTTATAGTTTGCTGATACTTACAATTTAGTCGTGTTTTTGGCTAAACTCGCTAAAAGTGAAGGGTTTGAGCAGATAGTGGATTTTTTTAATGCACACACTATCAAGTATGTACTAACGGTTAATCCTACGATCTATACTTCATGTATTGAACAATTCTGGGCTACTGTCAAGGTAAAAACTGTCAATAGGGAAGTACAGTTACAAGCCCTAGTGGATGGGAAGAAGATAATTGTTACTGAAGCATCTGTTAGATGTAACCTTCAACTGAATAATGAGGAAGGTATGGATTTCTTGCCAAATTCTACCATTTTTGAAGAACATACAAGGTTGGGGTATGAGAAACTTTTACAGAAGCTTACATTCTATAAGGAATTCTTTTCTCCACAATGGAAATTCCTTATTCATACCATTTTGCAGTGTCTAAGTGCTAAGACTACTGCATGGAATGAGTTTAGTAGCACTATGGCATCTGCAATTATTTGCTTAGCTACAAACTAGAAGTTTAACTTTTCAAAGTACATATTTGAAAGTATGGTGAAGAACTTGGATAATGCTGGTAAATTCTTGATGTATCCAAGGTTTGTACAAGTCTTTTTGCATAAACAACTCGAGGGGATGTCAAGTCACAAGAGAATTTATGTTACACCCTCTCATACTAAGAATATCTTTAGAAATATTAAGAGGGTAGGAAAAGGTTTTCAGGAAAGGAAACACCTTTATTTCCAACAATGGTGGTGCAAAATCAAGCTGAGATGGGTGAAGGTTTAGCAATACCAACTGATCCCCATCATGCACCCACTATTATTCAACCATCAACATCTTAACCCCAAAAGAAACAAAGATCAAGAAGGCCAAAGAAAAAGGACACTCAGGTACCTCAGCCTAGTGGTCCTACAACCAATGTTGCAGATGAGGCTGTCTATGAAGAGAGAGATGACAATTTAAAAAGGGCTGCCACTACTGCTACTAGCTTAGATGCAGAACAAGACAGGGGTAACATCAATAAGACCCAATCCAAGGCAACGCCAAGAAACCATGAGGGATACAATTGCTCAGACTAGGTCTAAGAATGTATCTAAATTTTCCAATGATCCACTGCTCGCTAGAGGTAACATACTTCGAAGTGGTGAGGATAGATTGAAACTTCAGGAATTGATGGAATTATGTACCAACTTGCAAAATAGAGTTTGACATGGAGAACACAAAGACTGCTCAAGCTCAGGAGATTACAAGTTTGAAACAGAGAGTCAAGAAGTTAGAGAAGAAAGGAGGGTCAAGAACTCACAAGCTCAAAAGATTATACAAGGTTGGTAGATCTGTAAGAATAGTTTCCTCTGATGAATCTAGTTTGGGTGATCAAGAGGATGCATCCAAACAGGGGAGGAAAATTAATGACATTGATAAAGATGTAGAGATTACATTGGTTGATGAAACTCAGGGGAGGTATGGTGATGATATAATGTTTGATGTAAGTGATCTTACTGGTTAAGAAGTATTTGTTGCAGAACAAGGAGTGTCTAATAAAGATGTGAACTTAAGTGTTAATGAAGTCACTTTGGCTCAAGCACTTGCAGCTTTGAAAAGTGAAAAAGTTCAGGAAAAAGCCAATGTTGTAGAAGAGCCAATTGAATCAATAACACTAACACTAACACTAACAACAACAACTGCTCCTACAACAATTACAGCTACTAGCACAAGACCCAAGGCTAAAGGGCTTGTTATTCATGAAGAGGAGCAAGCAACTACACCAATAGTTTCTTCATAACAACCATCACAAGGAAAGATTCAGGACAAGGGTAAAGAAAAAATGATTGAACCTGAACCTATGAAGAAATTGTCAAAGAAAGATCAACTCAAGCTTGATGAGGAAGTGGTTCAAAGGTTACAAGCTGAATTTGATGAACAAGAAAGGATTGAAAGAGAGAAAGCTGAAGTCAACATTGCCTTGAAAGAAATATGGGATGATATACAGGCAAATATTGAGGCTGATCTATTATTATCTGAAAGATTGTAAGAAAGAGAACAAGAAGAGTTGACCATTGAAGAAAGGGCTATATTGTTTCAACAATTCTTAGAGAAAAGAAGGAAGCACTTTGCAACAAAAAGAGCAGAAGAGAAAAGGAATAGACCACCAACAAAAGCTCAACAAAGGAGTAACATGTGTACTTATCTAAAAAACATAGAAGGATGGAAGCCCAAAGACTTAAAGAACAAATCTTTTGCCAATATTCAAGCATTATTTGACAAAGCTATGAAAAGGGCTTTGTTGACTTTAGAACTGAGCTGGTGGAAGAAAGTTCCAAGA
>BQNB010070603.1:0-15000 GCA_026074375.1 Tanacetum coccineum
GGACTAGCTCTGAAATTCTCTTTTAGTTGAGGGACTGCATGTGACAACTTTGTATTTAGTTTATTAATGACAACTTTCCCTCCATTTTTTCATTTGTTTCATTTGAAACTTATAAAAAAAATATCGAGTGTAAATTTAATCCCGCGGAGTTGTACGGTTATCGTCGATAAAAACCAAATATACCACGTTGATCGAAAACGAATCACGAACACAACGGTCTATGTTATAAGTCGTGTAGTCAACCGATACTCGAAACCGAAAACCGAAAATTTATTAAAACGTTAAGATTTTGTCCGTGGTTGATGTAGTTCGGTTCATAAAGGGTTTTTGACTAGTTCGGTGCTCGACAAACTTGACTAGATCGGTTGTTTGCAACTGGCTTGTTCGGCTCAACTAGAAAAAAAACTTGTTTGGTTCTAAGAGAATGCACTCGTTCGGTTGAGACAACAAAAACTCGTTCGGTTCCAAGAGAATGCACTCGTTCGGTTGAGACAACAAAAACTCGTTCGGTCCTTTAGATTGTTACTCGTTCGGTCCTTGAGATTTGTCACTCGTTCGGTCCTTGAGATTTGTCACTCGTTCGGTCCTTGAGATTTTTCATTCGTTCGGTCCTTGAGATTTTTCATTCGTTCGGTCCTTGAGATTTTTCACTCGTTCGGTTGTTATGTTTTCCACTCGTTCGGTTGTACAAGTTTTCCACTCGTTCGGTTGTTCAAGTTTTCCACTCGTTCGGTTGTTACGTTTTCCACTCGTTCGGTTGTACAAGTTTTCCACTCGTTCGGTTGTTCAAGTTTTCCACTCATTCGGTTCTAATGTTTTCCACTCGTTCGGTTCTATAGAAAAGAACACGTTCGGTCCTTCAAAAATTTTGCTGTTGCTCGTTCGGTCCTTGAGATTTTTCACTTGTTCGGTTGTTGCTTTCTGCCTTGTGTCTTCTCGTAGCAGCCAAGGAAGTAGAGGAGAAATAAAACTATGTTTGTTTGACACAAAGAGGCAAAGAAAACAAAAAAAACGAAGCAACTATATGTGTTTAAACTGGAAAACAAAAGAAGAAAGAAAGAAGAAAAAAAAACGTGTAACTTAAACAAAAATAAGTTGACTCAAAAACAATAAGTTAGCTGTCAACAACAAAAACCACGAAACCCACCCGAGGCGACTGATACCAATTGTAGGAACCCGTCTAACACTTCATATGCCGAACCACACGGATCGAATCAAGAAAATAAGAAAGAGAGGTGATGGTGTAGAGAGAGAGAGAGAAGAGAGAGAGAGAGATGAGAGAAAAAAGATGTATTAGAAAAAAAGATATTTGTGAGATTAGATATTTTCAAAAGGAAAATATCTATATATATACCCCTACACATTTAATGTGACGCGAGGGATATTTAACTAGGACTCGGGCTCGGGTTTTGCTTGGGATTAAACCCAAAACATATACAATATTAGATTATCTATCGAGCCCGATTCCCGATATTATCCTATTACAACATTAACTAATTAAAGACCGAAGCTCCATCGTAGAGTGACCGAACTTCCTTGTTCGACTCAATAAATTGAGGCTAACAATCTCCCCCGAAGTGAGTTCAATGATGACACTCCTTCATGAGATAATGAGATTGCTTTTGTCGTTAAGCTCATGTGGTCTTGGTCTTTCTCTTTGTTCTTTGTTGTAAACTTGTTCCTTCATGCTTTGCGATCTAGACTTTGAGCCTTTGACATTGTCTTTATCGTCTTTGCCATCTTGCGATCTTTTGTTTTTGACCAACATGCTCATACTTTTGCATTATCTTGAAAGCTTCAAATCAGAGTTAGCGGAAGTCTTTGTCTTTAAATCTTGAGCTTTCTAGATTGTATGTCTTCGTAGATTGAGCATTTGAATGGGATTGAGGTTGCCGTTACCACCGTTTGACCTGCAGGTTTACGTTAGTGATAAACGAGAAAATTGATTTGAAAATCAATCGACGTGTCACTCGTTAAAGAGTTTTTGTAACACATCGAGAGTGTCATGTTTTTATCAAAATTCATCAACCGTCAATTCATTTACTGGACCAAATCGATATCCAGTTGTCACAAGTTTGATTCATATAGAATCTCGCAAGTCACCTACCGCAGTGCTGTTTGATGATGACACTGGAAGGATTTCCATTCGTCATTGTGAATACTAAAGAGTATCACTCTGAATGTTCTGGCAAATATCACAATGATATTGCGTAGGACTCTTGATAACAGCTTGTGAACCTGATGATGTTCAACAAGTGTTTGAAATGGAATGTGTCCTAACGAGATTTTGATTGATCTCTTGGCTCTAGACTCGATTAGTGCATTTTGGTTTTAGTACTCGGAGGCTGGAGCAGTTTGCCACCTATTCAATATCAACGATCTCGGAATGAGATGTCAATAGATAACGTGTGTATCTCCGTGACAAATGAGACAAGTTTCTGTTGAGAGAAACCCGAATGGCTGGGAAGGGTTGTGCATTGCATCACTGGGTCCATGATGTCGTTTTCAATACCAGCAATCATCTTGTGATTCTGATAGATTATGTATTGACCCGGTTTCTGCCTTAAGTTGTGTGGAGGGCTTCTTTCTTTAGACCCTTTATCCATACATTTCTTTTTAATTCTTCAACGCCTTCAATGCTTACCAAGACGTCATTACTAACACCTTGTTGTGATTGTTCCAGTGTTAACTCAATCTTAGTCGGCATTATTCCCATATTACTAACACCTTGTTGTGATTGTTCCAGTGTTAGCTCAATCTTAGTCGGCATTATTCCCATATACATTCATCTCCAATCATACCTAAGGACTGCTATTTCTAACTTTGGATTATCCTTGGGTAGATCCTCCGGTTCTGGTTGGATCATAGGATTGATTCCTAACCTAACCACCTTATGACTTCAGATTCGTCGTGAAATTAAGATGTTGTTGGGTATAAGATCGAACCATAAAACCTTTTCTTACTGTTCAGCACATTGAGTCGATTAGATCATATTTTAATTACATTTTTTGAGTCGAACATGAAGTTCGTTCATTATATATTTAAGTCTCGGTCAATTAATTAGTTAATGTTGTAATAGAATATTATCGGGAATCGGGCTCGATAGTTAAACTAATATTGTATTTGTTTCGGGTTTAATCCCAAGCAAAACCCAAGCCCGAGTCCTAGTTAAATATCCCACGCGTCACATTAAATGTGTAGGGGTATATATATAGATATTTTCCTTTTGAAAATATCTAATCTCACAAATATCTTTTTTTCTAATACATCTTTTTTCTCTCATCTCTCTCTCTTCTCTCTCTCTCTACACCATCACCTCTCTTTCTTATTTTCTTGATTCGATCCGTGTGGTTCGGCATATGAAGTGTTAGACGGGTTCCTACAATTGGTATCAGTCGCCTCGGGTGGGTTTCGTGATTTGTTTGTAAATCATTGTAAATGTAAAACGTAGGGCTATGAACTCACCTTGAGTTAACGAATATCAAGATATCACATAAAACGCATCAAATAAACGCCGAATGCAACCTAATTAAATATAGGCCGTATAAGTACTAAGCACTTTGATTAACTAATACCATATATAATTCTATATAGCTACATCACCATCTAATTGCGTTTGTGAAATTATATTTATAAAGTTAGAACGTTTATAAATATTACTTTGGTAAAAACGGCGTAACTTTCCCGTTTTAAATCCGTTTCTCACGTTTCTTACGTCCACGCTTTCGTATTAAGACGATGTATAAAAAAATTACATTTTAAATATTTTAGTCCTCTGCTGAACAGTAGGTTTTACTGTTTATATACTTTTATAAATATTTTTATAAAATTTGTCATCATAAACTCGTAAACGTCGTATTTTATTCGTTTTAACTCCATTTTTAGTGATTCTTTCGAGCACGTCTTTGTAATTAAAGGTTCTATCAAAATATGATATTTTTCAAGAATATGTATCTGCTATGAATAGTGATTTTTACTGTTCATAGTTTATAAAATTATTTTTATAAACTTTAATTACCGTAAACTTGCGAAATTCATAACTCCTTCGTTATAAATAAAAAAATTATGATTCTTAATATTTTGGAATCCTAAAAATATGTATTATATGACAAAAATATCCCATTTTATATATCAAAAGTATTTTGTAACTTGTTTTTATAAAATTTCTTTTATAAACCCGTTTATTATCGTATAAATTGTAAATTACGTATCTCCTTCGTTATAAATCGGTTTTTTGAGTTTCTTACCTTTTTGGAATCCTCATGAGATGTATTATTTTATAAAAATATAAAATCAATAGGTTAAATTTCGAATTAAAACGGAAACTTTTGAGCTTTTAGTTAAAATGTGTTTTAAACTTGATTTTGTAACTTTTAAGCTTAACCACCTTGTTACAAGTCCATTACAACCCTTATTATCACATGTCTTACATCCTTAGGGTACCTAGTCCATGATTTGTCCATAAATTGTCCAAGAATCACAAGATCCAAATGTGTACACACTTATTTATTCATGAAGTTTTATATATACACTTTTTAAGTAACTTGATTATATATACTTTTTATACATAAACCACACATGTACAATACTTATACATCCATTATAACATGATGTTAACATTCATATGTCATATGTAAAAGTGTACCAAATCATAAGCAAGTGTAAAAATCCATTTTTACAAGTAAACAAGTTCTTTGATGGTGATTAACTATACACACATTATATATGCATAAAATCATGAAAATAAAGAGATTAAGAGTTTTAGGTAACCTTAATATGAAGTAGGATGATGGAAAATATGATCTAAACCCTAGTTTAGATGACAAACCCAAGCTTACAACACTTGAAAACCCTAAATCCAAGCAAAACCCTAATCTTGAACCTTCTTGCTTTAACACTTGGAAACCTTAAACCAAACCTTCTAAACACCTTAGGTTATCTTAGAAATGATGTAGGAATGTTTGTAAATGTTGTAAATAAATTTTGTATGGTTTGTTTATGATGGTGGGTGTTAGCTGTGGCATATAAGAGAGACAAAATGAGGGTTTTTGTGTTTTTCACTAAGGAAATGAGCATGTATGTGTTACTTCCACTAGATAAGGCCTTATATATCATCTTGACTAGTCAAGAGACACCAAGAGTGAAATAAGGAAGTCTTGGTCAATCACTATTTGAGTTAGTAAAGAAAAACAAGCCTTGGTTCCTAAATCATGAGAACATCCCATGAAAATAAGGAATATGTCTTGAACTAGATATTTTCTTTGGTTTTTCTTTCTTGTATCCGGCCATATAAGTATATAAGTGTTGATATTTTGTAAATTTTGAGTATTGGGTATAATTGTGGATATTTGTTGAAGCGTAGAAAAGTTTTGGTGGTTTTGGGAATGCCTAAACGTATTTTATCGCGAAACGTAAACACTTTACGTAACCAATAAAAATAAAATGAACAAAGTTAATAATTATCCTCAAAATAATTACTTAACTCTTGCTTGATGTAAACATTTAATTGTTTGACGCCCGTTTACATTGAATGATAATTTTTAGCTTACGCGATTTAACTTAACACTTTCAATTTAAAAGCAAACGCGTACAATACTAAAAATACATAGTGGGTTTATTGACGTCGTAAATGACCCTAAAACATGGGGTGTTATATTCTTTCCCCGTTAAATGAGCCTTGTCCTCAAGTCTTACAATGCGACACTTGACGCGGTGCGGTCTTTGTGAAGAGGTGTGGATATTTCTTCCTGAATTGGTCTTCACGCTCCTATGTGAACTCAGGACCTCTCCTGGAGTTCCATCGAACCTTGACAATTGGAACACGACTTTGCCTCAACCATTTGACTTCTCGATCCATGATTTCTACAGGTTCCTCGACAAACTGAAGCTTGTCATCAAAGTGGAGTCCATCCAACGGAACGGCTAAAGGTTTGTCGGCATAACACTTATTCAAGTTGGATACATGAAATGTATTGTGAACCCTGCTCAGCTCTTGCGGAAGCTCGAGCTTGTAAGCAACGGATCCAACCTTTTCTAACACCTTGAAAGGTCCAACATATCTAGGGTTTAACTTCCCCCATTTTCCAAAATGTACAACCCCTTTCCAAGGCGAAACCTTAAGCATAACTTTATCTCCAACTTGAAATTACATCGGCTTACGCTTTAAATCGGCATAACTCTTTTGTCGATCGCGAGCAGCTTGCATTCTTTGCTTGATCTGAATGACCTTCTCAGTCGTCTCTTGAACTATCTATGGACCGATGTGTTGCACTTTCCCAACCTCGGCCTAACAAATAGGTGAACGACACTTTCGACCTTAAAGTGCTTTAGATGGTGCAGCCTTTATGCTAACGTGGTAACTGTTGTTATATGAAAACTCAACTAAGGACAAATGGTTAACCCAACCCTTTCCAAAGTCGATCACGCAAGCATGTAGCATATCCTCGAGAGTTTGAATAGTCCTCTCACTCTGTCTGTCAGTTTCTGGATGGTATGCCGTACTCATGGCCAAGATAGTACCCAACCCTTTTGAAGTGTCCTCCAGAAATTTGATGCAAACCTAGGGTCACGATTACAAATAATTAAGACAGGGATTCCATGCCTCGTGACCACCTCTTTCAGGTACATTCTCTCCAGTTTCTCCATGGGATCAATTTCCCTCATTGGCATAAAGATTGCTGATTTGGTAAGTCGGTCGATAATCACCCAAATGGTGTCATAACCTTGTGATGAATTAGGAAGCTTTGTGACAAAATCCATAGTGATATTGTCCCACTTCCTTTGAGGTATTTCGGGTTGTACCAACAATCCTAATGGCCTTTGATGTTCAGCCTTGACCTTAGCACAGGTCAGACATTTGCTAACATAGGTGGCGATGTTGGCCTTCATATTGGGCCACCAATATAGCTTCTTCATGTCTTGATACATCTTCTAAGAACCCGAATGGATAGAGTATTTTGATTTGTGGGACTCGTGCATGATCACGGTCCTTAAATCACCATAACATGGCAACCAAATCCTGCAATTGAAGCATAGAGTTCCATCCGTGTGGGGTTCCAACTTTTCCGTTTTAAGTTTCTCTGGATCCTTAGAATTTTCAACCAACATGCCTCCAACGTCTTCGTTTTTTATGTTCTCTGGTTTCCGTGCTTCAGTCTGAGCATTCAAGATTTGCTTAGGAAGATCCAAGCCAATAGTCATGACTAAGGCTCGAACTCTTAATGGTTCAATTCGTTCTTTCCTGCTCAAAGCATCAACAACAACGTTTGCCTTTCTCGAGTGATAACGAATCTCACAATCGTAATCACTGAGCAACTCTAACCAACGACATTGCCTCATGTTCAACTCTTTCTGATTAAGAATGTGTTGCAAACTCTTGTGATAAGTGAACACCATACACTTGGTTCCATACAGATAGTGCCTCCAGATCTTGAGAGCGAACACTACTGCTTCAAGTTCCAAATCATGAGTCGTATAGTTCTTCTCATGAATTTTCAGTTGGCGTGATGCATAAGCAATCACCTTCTCTCTCTGCATCAACACAGTGCCTAAACCTTTGATGGAAGCATCGTAGTATGCAATAAAATCTTCACTTCCTTTAGGTAAAGCCAGAATTTGTGCACTACACAACTTCTGCTTCAACAGTTGAAACGCTGCTTCTTGTTTGTCACCCCAAACAAACTTGACCTTTTTCTGAGTAAGCTTGGTTATTGGTTTGGCGATCTTCGAAAATCCTTCGATGAATCTCCTATAATACCCAGCAAGACCTAAAAATTGATGAATCTCTATCAGTGACTTAGGAGATACCCAATCTTTAATGGATTCGATCTTGGCGGGATTCATGTGAATGCCTTTACTATCAATCACATGACCGAAAAATTGTACCTTGGGAATCTAAAATTCACCTTTGGAGAATTTAGCATACAACTCCTCTTTCTTAAGCAATTCCAAAATTGCCTTAAGATGTTCTTCATGTTTCTTCTTGTTCTTTGAGTAGATGAGGATATCGTCAATAAAGACGATCGCAAATTTATCCAAATATGGTTTGCACACGCGGTTCATGAGATCCATGGATATTGCCGGTGCGTTCGTCAAACCAAATGGCATAACTTGGAACTTGTAATGACCATACCGACCCCTGAATGCCGTTTTCAGAATATATTCTTCCCGTACTCGAAGCTGGTGATAACTTGATCGCAAGTCTATCTTAGAATAATTAATGAATCCTTGTAGTTGATCAAATAAATCGTCGATCCTTGAGAGCGGATAACGATTCTTCACCATCAGCTTGTTTAATTCCCGACAGTCGATGCACATTCGAAATGATCCGTCCTTCTTCTTCACGAACAAGACTGGAGCTCCCCAGGGTGAGGAACTGGGCCTTATAAAGCCTTTGTCGGATAACTTTTACAGTTGCTCCGACAACTCTTTCATTTCGGCAGGCGTCAATCGATAAGGTGCCTGTGCTACGGGTGAAGCACCAAGTACCAGATCAATTTGAAATTCCACTTGTCGAGTCGGAGGAAGACCCGGCAAGTCCTCTGGAAATACTTTAGGAAAGTCCCGAATGATTGGTACATCCTCAAGTCGCTTATTCTCTGACTTGTCTTCAACCTCCTTTGTGGTAACATGTCCTAAAAAGACCTGACATCCCTTTAGCATGTACTTCTGCGTCTTAGTGCACGAGATGATGTTCAAACAAGTCTCGTTTCCCCGGTTGCTTCCGTCACCATGAACGATCAAGGTTTCATTTCCTTAGGGAATTCGAACAATCTTTTCCACACAAACAATGACAGCATGGTACTTCGCCAACCAATCCATACCAATTATAGCATCGAAACAACCAAGCTCTACGGGCATTAAGTTTATGTTGAATGGGTGGTTTAGGAAGTTTAATGTACAACCCCTAAGGATAGTGTTTAACCCAATTATTCTCCTGTCAGCTAGTTCAACATCATAATAGTGATCTAAGGCAGTTGGAGTGATATCAATTTGGGAGCTAAATGCAGTAGACACAAAATTCCTATCGGCGCCAGTATCGAATAAGATAGAATCATAGCGGTTGTTTAGAAGGAACGTACCCGTCACGACGTTGGAGTCTGGGTTTGTCCTCGCATGCCCTACCGCATACACCTTCGCTGGAGCATTGGCATTTCTAACTTGGTTACCCCGGTTGTTGTTGTTCTTCAGCTTTGGACACTCCCTCTTGAAATGCCCTTGGGCTCCACACTCATAACAAGTAGGCTTTTAACCTGTCTCGGTGCCCCTCTGGTTGTTAGCATTGTTGGCATTTGCAGTACTCCTGCAGTCACGGGCCAGATGGCCAACTTTATTGCACTTGTGGCATTTGGGAGCACATGGACCATCGTGGTGGTAGTTGCATTTGGGACACAGAGGTTTAGATCTCCACACATGAACATTTTCTTTTCCACGATCATAGCATTTTAGGCCACCCCCCCCCCCCCCCCAATCCTCTCCGATAACTCCTATTGTTTTTGTTATTTGTTGTTGTTGGTGGTTATCATCTTGCTTATGACTTGAGATGAACAGAGACGCTGATAGATACCTAAAAGTGCGGATTTTCTTATCTATCAGTTCAGTGGTCATTTCGATCGCCTTGGCTTTGTCTTAGCTTTGATGCGTATTCTAATCTGTAGATATGTTTCTCAACCACCACCGAACTATCATTGTGTTTTATCTGACTCTTCAGGAAACATTCTAACACACAACAGTGATAGTTCCTGAAAACGTTGGTTGTAACCTATCACGTCGGTACCTTTTACTTTTAAATTCCACAACTCAACCTCCAGCTTCTTAATCTCGCCCCTCGGGCAGTACTTGTCAGTCATCTTCTTCTTTAGATCCGTCCAAGTCATTGCATATGCAACATCATGACCAACAGTCCTAACGTAGGAATTCCACCACGTTAGAGCACCTGCCAGAAGAGTGCAAGTAGAAAACTTGATTTGGTTTTCCAAAGAGCAGTTGCTTATACGAAACACAGTTTCCATTTTCTCAAACCATTGAGTTAATTCGACAACTCCTTCCGTGCCTTTGAAATTTAGAGGTTGGCACTTCATGAAGTCTGAGTAAGTACACTCACGAGCGACTGGTTCTGTTCTCTTAACACACGTTACCGAAACATGGCTGTCATCGCCATTGGTGTTTCTGTCAGCATTACGTGCTGCCAAGGCAACAGTAACACCTTGGTCGATCATTGCCTTCAGCTGGGAATTGGTGACAGAAGTGGTGGTGATGTCGGGATTTGTTGTTGTGGCTGGTGTTGACCTCGTGGTTTCCTTTGGTGCCATTTTCTTCAAATCATAAGAAAATATAATACCCGTTAGATTTCATAAAATCATAACCATGACATGACATTCACAATAAGTAAAATGAGATCACGACACACAGTGAAATGTACAACTGAATTTAAGTTAACAATGGTGTAGCTAAATTGACATTCATTCATAATGAATTCGATTACAGACATGACATAATACCACCATTCCATATATAATTGGAAAACATACATGATTGGTTCATATACAAAATGGTCACAACGATTAGGTTACAGGATAAAATACACAACCTAAAGCCATACTAGCCAGGAGTTACCTGTAATACTTAGTAGGCTGTGCAAAACAACTAGCCATAACAAGATCTACGGACTGCTACCAGCCTCCTCTGGTGCATCGAGTTGTGCAGGACCGTTAGCGGGTCCTTGCTGTCTCTGAAACTCTGTCATCTGGGTCTGTAGTCCCTTTAGCAGTTTTAGTGCCTCAATGAACTGTGCTTGTCTCCTGCGGTTCGCTGCCAGCAACTCTGAAATCACTATTTGTCTCCTGCGGTCCGCTACATGCAACTCTGTAATCACTGTCTGCTAACCCAATACCGTGGTACGTAATGACATAACCTCTGAACGTGCAAGGTCACTAGCATCCATGGATCGTCCCCAAGCCTCTCGAGACATCCTGGCCTCTTTCTCCATGAGTAGAGCTGTACGAGCCTGTGCACGCCTATCCCTATACAGTATATTGAGCCGACTAGCCAACAACTGTCGCTCAGTCTGCTCATCATCCAACCTCGTATAGATCTCTTATGTGTCCTGTCCAACCATGGTGGCAAACTCTATCATCCGTCGACCCAACTCTGTGTCGTCAATCGCTGGTGCCCCTGGCATGCCCACAAGCATCTCATCCTAAGTGACTGTGATCCCATATCTAACATTTCTCGCAGGATCCCGCCTAATCTCCCTATCCATAGTGGCAACGAAACCACAGTCCGCCCTGAGACCTCCAGTAGTTCTAGCAGTGGGGGCAGATGAACTCTCTCCTACCTCATATCTCAGACCGAGAGCAATACCTAACCTCTTTAGAGGCGGTAAGGTAACATCAGGTCTGTCCTCTCTACGGTCAGTAGCGAGTAGATATAAAGGTGGTGATGAAGTAGATAGCGGTATGGGTAAGAGTGGTGGTATCCTCGATCGTAGGGTACCTGATGGTGTATCTACTCTAATGTGGGAGAGTATGATGGTGGTGGTAATGGTAGTGAGTGGGAAGTAGATGGGGCCTCGGCTCTCAACCGGATCATCGCGGCTCTGTAGCCTAATGGGTAAGTAAGACTAGTAGGTACCTGTGGAGCTAATATAAGTAGCGGTGGAGGTGATGTGGGTAATGGTAGAAGTATTGGGAGTGGTGGAGAGGGTATCTGTGGTAATGGTGATGATAATGGGGTAAGTGGTGATGGTGGAGGAGTAGGTATGGCAAGGAATCTCTCAGCATCTTCCTCCGAGAGGAACGGTGCTGGCGTCTGGGGTCGGATGGACATCCTAGCCGTAACGCGGTATGCAGGTGGTAGCAGAACAGAGTCGGCCGGAGCTGGGTGCTCCTCCTCCTCGTCCTCCTCCTCATCCTCATCATCATCGGCATCATCTCCGGAGGGCTCCTCCTCATCATCATCATCATCCCTATCAGTAGGGTAATTAGCTGGATCCTCCTCAGGATCATAATCGTCCTCCTCCGGGTCCTCCTCAAGATCGGACTCTGGAACATAACCTGGTGACTGAGCAGTGGGTGAGGCAGCAGCAAGCAGTGGCTGCTCCTCAGCTGGGAATACCTCATCCTCTGGTGGCATGAACTCCTGGTATACAGGCTCCGGAACAAAGTTTGGTGGAAGTGGTGCCTGTGGCTCCTCAGGGCCTGGTACATAGTCCGGTGAAGGTGGGGCATGAAAAGCAGCTACCACATATGCATATGGATCCTCTAGCAACATGGGTGGTCCATCGACTCCTGGTGATCCTATGTCTGATAAGCCCTCAAACGGACTGGATACCGCTGTGTAGGTAACTGTGGAATCCTCTGAATCCGACATGACAAAATCTGAAAATCAAAAGTAGCTTATATAAGTATTTTAATATAAGACTCTTATCATAATATACGTACTATATGTAAACACGTATATCAATCATGAATGCATCTAGTCTAATCAACTAATGCAACGAGTAGTGTATGTATGTATGTATGTCCCGTGAAAACCCTTTTGTATGAATGCAATGTTTGAAAATGGTTATAGTCCAGCAAAACATTTTGACCTGGTTCTCTATAACCTTGGCTCTCTCTCTCGCTCTCTCTCTCTATAACACCCCCAAAATGGATCGCAGGGGAATATGGGTTAGGGGTGGTACTTTACAGATCAATTGCACAAGATATATATAAGAACGAAAATTAAAAGCCGTTTAAAACCGATACATTGGATTTAGCAAAGTGTTTGTTACAAAATCCCGAAGCTTAACATGTTCAGTGTTCAAAATACAAGATTCTAGTTCATACAAATGTTTCCCCAAAATGTAATGCAATATAAATTGCCAACATTGCCCGTGGTGATGTTCTAACCCGCAACATCCTATGTCCGACATGGTATACGTTCGTTTGTCCAGTGATAGCTAATCACCCAAACGGGGATGTCAATCCCAATAGATCTATTCATAACATTCGCGCTTACTATACTAGCAATTGACAATTCATGATAAAGGGGCTCAGACAGGGTTATCACTACTTATGAAAACACGTAATCGTAATGTAAAATGTCCACTTGCGTCCAATTGTAAAACATGCATATGTTTCTCACCCCAAAACTTGTAAATCATTAAAATGTAAAACGTGGGGCTATGAACTCACCTCGAGTAAATGAATATCAATTATATCATAGAAAATGCGTCAGATAAATGCCGAATGTAACCTAATTAAGTATAGGTCGTATAAGTACTATGCACTTTGATTAACTAATACGATATAAAATTCTATATAGTTGCATCACTATCTAATTGCATTTGTGAAATCATGTTTATAAAGTAATACGTTTATAAATACCACTTTAGTAAAAACGACGTAACTTTATCGTTTTAAGCCCATTTCTTACGTTTCTTATGTCCATGCTTTTGTATTAAGACGATGTATCAAAATATTACATTTTCAAAATTTGAGTCCTCTTGTGAACAGTGGTTTTTTAGTTCATATACTTTTATAAAATTTGTCGTCTTAAACTCGTAAATGTCGTATTTTATTTGTTTTAACTCCGTTTTTAGTGATTCTTTCGAGTACTTCTTCGTAATTAAAAGTTCTATCTAATTAATGATGTTTTCAAAATATATATCTCTGATATGAACAGTAACTTTTATAAAATTATTTTTATAAAGTTATATATTATCGTAAACTTGTGAAATTCATAACTCCTTCGTTATTGATCCAAAAATTATGATTCTTAATGTTTTGGAATTCTAAAAATATGTACTATCTGAGAAAAATATCCCATTTTATATATAAAAAGTATTTTGTAACTTTTTTTATAAAATTTCTTTTATAAAATTTCTTTTATAAACCCGTTTGTTAATGTATAACTTGTAAACTTCGTATCTCCTTCGTTATAAAGCGGATTTTTAAGTTTCTTATATGGTTGGAATCCTCATGAAATGTAGTACTTTATAAAAATATAAAATAAATACATTTATTTTCGAATTAAAACAGAAAGTTTTTAAGTATTTGATGAAATGTGTTTAAAACTAGTTTTATAACTTTTTAGCTTAACCACTTTGTTACAAGTCCATTACCACACTTATTATCACATGTATTACATACTTAGGGTCCCTAGTCCATGATTTGCCCATATATTGTCCAAGAATCACAAGATCCAAATGTGTACATACTTATTTATTCTTAAACCTTATAAGTATACTTTTAGGTAACTAGTTTATATAAGTTTTTTATACATAAACCACACTTGTATATTACTTATACATCCATTATAACATGATATTAACATTCATATGTCATATTTAAAAGTGTGACAAATCATAAGCAAGTGTAAAAATCCATTTTTACAAGTAAATAAGTTCTTAGATGGTGATTAACTATACACACATTATGTACGCATAAAATCATGAAAGTAAAGAGATTAAGGTTTTTAGGTAACCTTAATATGAAGTGTGGTGATGAACAACACAATCTAAACCCTAGTTTAGATGACAAACCCAAGCTTACAACACCTTGAAAACCCTAATTTCAAGTAAAACCCTAATCTTGAACCTTCTTGCTTTAACACTTGTAAATGCTTAACCAAGCCTTCTGAACACCTTAGGTTATCTTAGAAATGATGTAGTAATATTTGTAAATGTTGTCAATGAGTTTTGTATGGGTTATTTATGGTGTTTGAGGTGAGTCGTGGGTGAGGCGAGACCAAAAGGGAGAGTATGTGTGAATTTTCACTAAGGAAATGAGTATGTGTGTGTATTTTGTTACTTGTGTATGTATTATATAGCCTAAGACTAGTCAAGAGATCACATATGAAAGTCTTAGACACTATTGAGGGAATTAGGGAAATTCTTTGGTCAAAAAGACATAAGGCTTAATGAGTTGTGTTATACACAAGGTCAAGTTGCAATTTTTGTGTGCTCTTGTCCCCTAAGGACTCATTTTAGCCGAATAAGGGGGGGGGAGGAAGGTACAC
>BQNB010070603.1:20000-33069 GCA_026074375.1 Tanacetum coccineum
CAACACTGCCTACGTTCGCAGACAACACTATGAGACTGGGTGTGCAACACTATCAGTAATTGTCCACCAAAGTATCCTCATAGAAATATGCTAAACATGCACACTCGACAGGACAATGCTTTCTGACCGATGGTAGGCGAGAACTCTATTAAGAGAATCATTGGTGTTGGAGGTTGCACATGCCATAGAATTGGGTTGAGAACTAAGTGAAGTTTGATAACAGAAGTGTATTGTCTAAGGAATGAGCATCCAGAACAGATGGAGACTGATCTGAGTGAATTTTGACCGTGAAAGGAACGACTTGACTTGCTTTCACTTCAAAGGTCCATGTGAGTTGATTTTGTGTGAACTAGAATTGATCCCTGAGGATACGACAAGACAGAAGTGGGAAAAAAGGTTTTATTGAGGGTAGAGACCCGGCACCAACATTTAGAGGAAAATGGGATTGCAGCAAACCAGCCAGACTCCAAATGTTAATACGTATGTGCTAAACCAATTAAATGGACATAGAAGTCAGGATTATGCTGCAAGGGAGTGCGAGAATAAGAGGATGAGGAGAGTAACCTAAGGGATAACCGTGGCACAACAACCATCGTTCAAGTAGACAAAATGACTAAGTAGACAAAAATGTGGCCATAGCTTATACGGCTATGGGAACAACAAAAGAAGGGGATATGATGGGCCACTACCACTACACAAACTTCAATAAAGTGGGCAGGTTGCACCATGAAGGGTGTGTACTATGAAGGGTGACAGGAAACGGTATAATGACACAGGTACTATCATCAGACTAGGGATTAGTAGGACCATTCGTGATATTGCTAGCCAAACACTCAGTAGGGCTCTTTAATTATCGCAGTATATACTAAATAGTCTCATATCGCCAAGTATGGAAAATCAGCAGGTACTTAACTATTTATTATGAGTGTGGAACGCACCAGGAGATATTTTCATGAAGGAATGTCCTAAGTTTGAGAAAGATCCGAGACCGTGGAAACCAGACATAAAACGGATGAGAAAGATAAACAAGCATTGGAAACAAGTGGAGGTAACCGCGAAACCTACACGGTGACGAGCTTACGGCCATTGGTAGGAGGAGGAACAGAACCCGTTTCCAACGTTTGTCACTGGTACGTTCCTCTCAATAACTAGTTAGGCTTCGTTATGTTAATTCTTCGGTGCGCTGATAGAATTTATGTGTCGACTAACCTTCTTAGTGCTTTGCTCCGATAGTTACACCCAAACCACTATAGACACGTAGTTAAGGCGTAGAACTTTGCCGTGGAAGAGAAAGTTCAGCAAACAAATATTGTTCTTAGAGGTTGCATGTGTAGGATTATTGAGGTCATGCCAGTTCAACATAGATCTTAACAAATGCCCCCCCCCCACGACATCGTAGAGCTTGGTAGTTTTGACAGTCATCATTGGTATGGATTGAGTTGGAAGAAATACCACGCGTGATCATATTTCTGACCGAGAAGCGGATACGTTCGTAAATTCCGTATGCAATGAGGTGTTGATAGCTCCAAAGTGATAATTCGATACGCAAGTAAGTTTGAATATCATATCGTGCACGAAGACCCAAAAGCTCATATTATAGAAAGAGATGTCAAGTTTATCTGTCACAAGTTACGTCCAAGAAAGCTGAGATAAGTACAGCGAGCGGAATGCGACTTGAGGATTGTGCCAATTCGTAACGTGAATTTCCAGAAGTCTCTTCCTAAGAGTTTGCCTTCGATTACCCAGCCCTGCTTAAGCAAGTTGAATTTCGAAAATATCGACTTAGTTCCTGGTGCTGTCGCCCCCGTAGCCACGAGCACCGTATGCGATTAGCACCAGCACGAAATTGCAAGAGTTGTCTCTACAATCATTGCAACGAACATTTCTCTAAGCAGAGGAGTCTTTCATAAGGCCGATCCTCAGCTTGGGGAACACCCAGTTTTGTTTGTCAAGTAGAAAGATGGGTGTTCTTTCGACGTAGTATCGACTATCATGAACTGAATAAGCTTACTGTGACAGCCGATACCGCACTTTTTACAAGAATCGACGACCTTGTTTGATCAATGCAAGGGTCAAGAGTCTACTCGTAAGTTCGACCTGATTTCTGGTTCATAGTCATCAACCATCAGAGTTCGTGAAGAATATCCTATTTCAACAGACAACATCTTAGGACCCGCTATGGTCAACCACGATTTTCCAAGTAATATGCCGGCTCTGGTATGACTACAACGCGTCAGACTCGCAAGGCTAATATGTACAGACTTGATGAATAGGGTCAGTAGCCAGGCTCGATCGATCTGGATAGATTCGTAATTGTATTCATCGATGATATTTTATCTATTACTCCAAAAGCAAAAGGAGCATGAAGACATCTTAAGTTGCACTCTTGAATTTTAATTAGAAGATAGGAGAAGAATTGTACCGCCAAGTTCTCAAAGTGTGAGTTTTGCTGTCGAAAGATGTACAATTTCTACAGGTCACCGTGATTGATCAGTGAGGGCATTACACAGTTGATTCCTTGACGGCAAAGTCATTGAGTATTAAATAGGATTGGGGCGTCAACACCCAAGACACCCACCGAGATTCGTCAATTCTTAGGTTTAGCTGGTTACTACCGGCGATTCATCGAAGGATTTTCAAAAATTGCTAGGCCTATGACGAAGTGTTGAACATAGGGAGAAAAGGCAGAAGGCTGCATTCCAGTGTTGAAGAACAACATAGCTGTGTAGTGCACCTATCTTATCTTTTACCACAGAGGGAAGCGAGAAACTCGTGGTATATATTGCGACATGCGAATCGTATAAAGGGTTGGGCGCCTCGGCGGTTTTGATGCTGAAAGTAGTCATAGCTTGACTACGTCGCCACCAACTTAAGGTTCACAAGAGAAGAACTATACCACATACCGACTAGAGCTGCGTGGTTGCGCTTAGTAGTTTGCCCCTGAAAATGTGGAGACATCTATTATCTATACGTACCAAGTTGCGTCTTGTGTTCACTGATCATTTATAGAGTTTTGGATACAATCATTCCTCGAGATCCTAGTAAAGGACATCTGAATATGAGGAGCAAACAGTACGTTGGTTAGAAATTGTTGACAATTGTGTTATTGGTTGTATGCCAACTATGAACTGATGAGATCCGATATCATCCAGGAAATGCAAACGTGGTGGCTGATACCTCTCTCGAGTCGAAAGGAAAGAAGCAAGCCGCCTAACGAGATTCGAGCCTATTGGTTATGACTAATAGGATTGAAACCCCCTAAAGAAATTTTGAGTGCTTAATAATAATTAATAATCGGAAGCCCTAAGAGGAGGAGAAGTTCATCATACAGAGATTTACAACGAAGATTTGCGTGGCCATGATAACAAGATTAGAACCACGTCGGTTACGGAACAAAATTATGGCTTAAAAAGAAGCAATCAAAGTTGGATTACTCTCAGCCCAGCACACGCACTTTTGTCGCTTGGTGTTTTAACCACTTCCCAAACCAACCCCAATGGGAATTGTATTTATGCTTGTGTTCGCAGATGTAGTATATGGTATTTCAACATTCAGAACACTAGATAGGGATAAGATTATCGAAGGAATTGTAGTAGTTATTATTGATGGCATTAAAATGTTAGCAGTATTGGCACGTAGTTTGTATGCATTGTGTTTAACATGTAAATATGGTTTAGTTTTTTTATTTAACCTTGTTGGGTTTGGTGGGTTCATCCAGAGATCCACAATGTAAATGGGGAAGAACTTAACAATGGATATTTGGGACGAAAGCTGGCGAGGAAGGGCTAGGCAAGACACGTTTTGGTATTCATGGATCGTTCGCACGATTGATTGCGTTTTTGCTTTGCCTATGAGAGAAGATGACACCTTAGATAAATTACCGAGACAATACTTGAAGGAAAGTTTGTCTCAAAGCTGGAGTACAATGTTTCGATCACCTCTAATCGCGATGGAAAATTACCTTCGCAATTTTGGAAGTCTCTAACTTAAAGCATTAGGTACTGCGATTGATATGAGTAAAAACCTACCATCTAGGAGACCTGATGGTCAGAGTGAGAGAACCCAATTCAAACGTTTTGAAGAATTTACTTGCCTGTGTAATCGACTTTGGAAAAGTTGGGATAAAACACTTACCGTTGGGTTATGAATTTTCGTATAACAACAGTTACCAAACAGCATTTAAGGCCTGCTCTGTTTGAGTGTTGTATGCGACGCAAGAGTCGATCACTTGATCCATCTGATGGGCTGTAGTTGGGGACATCAAGCTCACTGGCCCAGAGATCATCCACGAGACAACGAGAGAATGAGATTCAAATCAAAGCCATATCCTCAAGTCGCACCGTGAGATCGTCAAAAGAGCTTAGCCGATGTAAAGAAACAAAAAACCTCTTGAGATTTCGTAGGAGATAAGGTCATGTTGAAAAGTGTCTCCGTTGGAAAGGGAGTGATAGCGTTTTGCCAAACGGTAAAGCTGAACCCTCGTTATTATTGGACCTATTTAAGATCATTTGCCAAAGTAGGAAACCGTTGCCTATCGTCTAAACTTCCAAGAAGTTTAGTAGAAGTCTCATAGTAGCGTTTCATGTCTTGAAAAGTTGAAGAAATGCAATGGCTGATGAACCACTTGCTATACCATTGGATGAGATCCAAGTTGACGACAAATTGAATTTCATTGAAGAACCTGTCGAGATTATGGACCGTGAGGTCAAGCGTCTGAAGCAGAATCGTATTCTGATTGTCAAAGGTCGCTGGGAACTCTAGGAGAAGGTCAATGAGTTTCACCGGGGAGCGTGAAGACCAAATGCAAAAGATATACCCGCATTCTTTTCACCAACTCTGACACTCCGCCGTAAGGGTTGGGGGAGCAGGATAGGGGTGGCTAACGTGACAAGAGTGATAGGGGTTGGCGTCCTAAACTTTGAGGAACAAACTTCTTTACGCGTAGAAAAAATGTGACAACCCGAGAATTTCCGTTTAATAAGTTAGCCGTTTCCGTGTAGTAATTTGAATTTTTAAATGTTTCGTTTAGCTTTAAAATTTACCATTTAACTGCGGTAAGATTGTTCGTATTATCTTGCAGAATCGTCTCCGGAAAGAAGCGAACCGAGCACCAACATGATTTGTAGTATTTATGGCAAAACCCGTTTTTTATGTTTTAAGGCAATGTTTAAAATTTCGTAATTTTTCGTGATGCCGTTACTCGTTTCGTTATTTACGTGATACGTGTTTTGATTTATATCTATACTTGTGCATGGTATCTCTTGAAATTAAATACAAGCTTGCATGATATTCCTAGAAAGTTGGAAGCCATTTGGTCCCCCCTTTGGTCTTGTAACCGGCTATGCATGTATATACATGCATAGGATTCAAATTTTGAACAAATATTCCTAGACAAGCTCACATGGGAAATAGCTCATACCTAGTCCTTTCTTGCACCACCATTGGGAGATCATTTTGGTCCCCTTTGGCTCTCTTGTCCCACCGCCGGTACACACACACACACACACTAGCACCTTGTGTGTGATTTTTGCTAGTTATATTCATGTGTACAAGTTCATTTCTTAACCATTTCTCACCAAAGAAAAACACACACTGCTCTTTCTTTCTTTTTCTCTCTTTGCCGAACCACCAAACACACACAAACCCATTTGTTTTTAATCTTTGATCATCCACTCGAAGATATATTGTTCGTGTTGATTGTTATTTCATCCGGGTAATTTATAAAACAACGTTTGGGTTGTTCTTAGTTTCTAATCATCCTTCGTCGTGTTTCTTTGTAAGTCATCTTTACTTTTTCATAAATAAGTTGTACTTTTGCATTCGTATGATCATCCCGAACAAGGTGTACAAAACGGATCATTGTGAAAATCCTTATCTAGTTTTCTATAAAACTACAAGTCTCAAAGTTTAATATTTTGTTTATAAATGGAAGAAAATAAAAAGTAGTTGTACTTTTGCATTTAAAAGTTCATTGTGACTATGTTGATATATATATTGCTATTATTACGGCTATATCGATTATTTAAAGATTTATCGTATGTTGAGTTAAATATCGTTGGCGAAGAGATTAAGTTAGATGTTGGATTTGTTGTTAAGCGTTAAAATTGAGATGTCGAAAGAGGTTTTATGGTTTTAGAACGGATTTGTTGCGATATTGAGGTGTTGTCGAAATAGATCGGATATACTTTCGAGCAATAAAAGATGCACTTTAAAAACGGATAATTTCACGAGTCGAGGTTGATAAAGTGGAAAGTCGATATTTTTATAGAAAGGTCATGCCGAAATTTCGTAAACTTTATATGAAAGCGACGAAAATATACATTTATTATCAAACTTATGATAAAATCCAGAAAAACGTAGTGTCGAGTTTTAGGTCAACATTTTTTTGTTATTAGTCATAAACGTTGATGTGGCGGGACACTAAAAGAATGAAAGACACTAAAAAGACGAAATACACTAAAAGACCGAAATACCATTAAAAGACGAAATACACAACAGACGAATCACTAAAAGACAAAGATACAACAATGACGAAATACACTACTAGACGAAATGCACTAAAAGACGAAATACACTAAAAGATGAAATACACTAAAAGACGAAATACACTAAAAGACGAAATACACTAAAGGACAAAATACACTAAAAGACACGAAATCACTAAAGACGAAATATTTTGAATATGTTTGTAAAACGTCGAGACTTGTCAAAAACTTATAACCTATCGAAAGTAACGTCTTTGTAAAAAGGGATAACGCCCGGCTACTTTACTCGTTGCTCGCATGGATCAGTTTTCTTGCGTTAAGCCGTTATTCTTTGTACATCATTTTTAAACGACGACTATATGATAAGTTGTCGCTTGAACCGTGAGATTCATTTCCACTTAATTGATTCCTTTTGATCCACTACCCGTTTAAGGTGAGTTCATAGCCTCACTCTTTTACTCGTTTTGAATAAATGGTTTATAACTTGGGGTGAGAAACATTGCTTGTTTTTAAAATTGTAAAACTGGACCCAAGTAACTTATGCATGAGATTTCCATTCCTGTTTACAGTGTTGCCTAAGTAGCATTAGACCAACACTTCTACTACTGCCCAAAACTATATGAACTGTCAATACTCTGACTAAAGGACCGGTCGAAGGGAGCGCGAAAGAATAAATAGATTCTATGGGACTAATTATCCCTATCCGGGGAGTAGCGCTCACTACCCACGGGGCGCCCGATAAACGATATATGTCATGTCATACTGGTTAGGTTGTCCTTAGGTCGGTTACACCTGGAAGGGGCACACAAATACTTATAGCATGTAACATGCTAACATGCGTAATAAGCTTTCAGGGTCATGAGCTATGCAACATAAATACTCATTTATGTGAATTGTATCTGTTATAACTGTCACATACATGTTGAAATCTTATGGTCCACTATATCAACGTTTGAAACTAAACCTATGAATTCACTCAACAATTTTGTTGATGTTTTAAGCATGTTTTTCTCATGTGCTTAGACATGGATGCTGTTGATTGACTTATGTGAAGTCCATTTGCCTGTACCGGTTTACCAGAGATTTATCTATGTCTTTAAATACCGTTGCTGAACTTATTTAAGCTTCTGCATTTTTAACTTTGAATCTTTTAAATTTAATCGATGTAAAACTTATTATTATTATTTTAAAACTTTGCAACGGTGTTTGATTTTTAAAACGTACCCTTAGAGGTCGTTCTTTATGCTTTGTACTTGAGATGCTCAATAAAGTCACGCCTCCGGACACGTGTTCCGTCCAGGTGACACCACGTCTGTCGTGCGGAACACGGTTAGGAGAGGAAAAGAGCCAGTTTCGCAAGACTAAGGTGGGCCCGCGTCCGAAGCAGCCCTCCGGGAGTATTGTGACAAAAACTACAACCAGTTGCTGCCAATCATAGCCGAGAAGTTTAACCAGGAGAAAGAAAAAAACAAAAAGTTGAAGGGAGTAAAAGCCCGACTAAACTTTAACGGATCCTCCGGGACATCACGGTACTATGAGTCAAGGACGATGAGTACTAGGGAACACGAAAAGAGGCACAGATCTAGGCGCTCCCGCAGCCCAAAACTCAGCCCTAGTGTGTTCTCAAGAATAAGAACCTTTATAGGTCAAGATCGCCAAGATGAAACAAAAATAAAAAAAAGAGCGTGTTCAAAAGGTTGGAAACATGAGAGAAAAGAGTGTGTCCTGCGCGCATCAGATACAATAAGGACACACAGATGAAAGATAGTCCACATAATCCAGCCCCTTATACGTGATATTACGAAGCGTTCTTTCCAGCTTATACAGAATGTGAGGATAGCGGAGAGCAGGCATTGAAATCACAGACCAAAGGCATAGAAAAAGATAAACATAAGTAGGAAGGGAAGACTACTTTCCCAAAGCCCATGGGGTATGTGAAGAAATACATCCTTTTACACCCAGAATCCGCTACTTTGATTTTCCAAAAACCAGAATGCCCAGTCACATCAAAACATACGTCGGGAGTGAAGATCCGGAGGATCACCTAAAAATCTTTCAGGCAGCTGCCAAAACAAAACTGTGGGCTATGCCAACCTGGTGTCACATGTTCAACTCCACACTAACAGGAAATGCGAGAGTATGGTTTGATGACCTTCCGGCCGAATCAATAGACAACTATGATGATCTGAGAAAAGCATTCCTGTAAAACTATCTTCAACAGAAGAAGTACATCAAAGATCCCATAGAGCTCCATAACATCAAGCAACGGGATGGAGAGTATACGAAAGATTTTGTGAGAAGATATAAGCTAGAAAGTAGAGATGTCAAGGGGGCACCAGAGTGCACGAGGATCTCTGGATTCGTGCATGGAATCACAAACCATGAACTTATTAAACGTCTCAATGAAAAAATTTCAAAAACGGTGGATGAAATGATGAGAGTAACCACATCTTTCCATCTGTGGGGGGGAGTGGCCACACGCTCGAATCATTAAAGCGGAAGAAGTGTCGTTTCCCGCCATGAAGTAGCAAGAGGTAATCAAAGCAAAGAGAAATTCTAGAAAAGAAGCTTCCAGAACAGGTAAATGGCCAGAAAGGAAGCAGAGGATCGTCTTTATGCTCCTCACAAAAACTTTCCAAAGAAATTTTTCTTCCCCCAGCAAAAGGGAAAATTCAAGAGCTTTCCAAAATGCTAGCCCGCCACCAATGACGACGTTCCGATCGATGAAGCGAAATCACAGTACCAACTTTTTGCGAGTTCCATGTTGAAGAAGGGCATAACACCGACGAGTGTAATGCACCTGAAGAAACAAATAGAATAGAATTTCTCAAGGGCCGGAAAGCTTTCGCACCTAATAAAAAGCTAAAGCAGAACATGGAAGAGAAACAAGCCTAAGATGGCCGAATGAAAGGAGAAAACTACTCCAAGAAAAACAAAGCATTAGCCATCCTAGATGTCCACTCCTTGGTGAAAGAGTCTAGCAAAAAATAACCACAAAGTTTTTCTCCTAACACAAAAATCCTTTTCCCACCCTCTTAGATTAAGACAAGGGGACATAAGGGACCCAATTAATCCATCGAGCAGAAAATATGAGGTCTTGTATCCAACCGCATGTACGTGTAAGGCAGGATCAGCCTCAAAAAATACTATAATGAACACTATTTCAACTCGAGCTCCGCCCAGAAATTAAAACCAATTGTGCCAGCTACCACCGCCTTTTATTAGATTTGAGTGGTGATCTAATAGAGCTATAGGGCAAAACAAACAACTGGTGGAGGTGATTGAGACAAGAAGCACTCCGCTTCGGCTTGGATGAATTTCGTTGTCGTAAGGTCACCATCTCCGTACAACGGAATTATTGGAAGACCAGGAGTCAGGAAATTGCAAGTGGTTCCGTCGACGGCTCATGAAATGTTGAAAATCCCGGTGAAAGGAGGAATAATTACCCTAAAAGCAGTAGGTTGGTTCCGCTGGAATACGCGTTGGTCTCCAGACTAGAAGAGACCCCCGTTTTCACATTTTGTTATTATCAAAACATCGAGAGGTCAAAAAATATAAATAACGTTTTTAGACATTATTTGTATTAACACGTCCATATCATTTTAACTACCCTGAAAGAAGCCTGATCGGTTCCACTCTCACTGAAGAGGGCCGTAACAAGTTGTGTGACCTACTTCAGCGCAACTTGGACATCTTTGCTTGAAAGCCTGTGGATATGACCGGCGTCCCAAGACATATTGCGGAACATCGCTTGAACGTGCGGGAGGGATGTTCTCTGGTTAGACAAAAGAAAAGAGGGCAAGCAGCTGATAGAAATCAAGCAATACAGGAAGAAGTTAGGAAACTTGTAGAGGCAGGAATAATGAAGGAAGTACACTACCATGACTGGTTGTCTAACCCAATGATGGTAAAGAAACATGATGACAGTTGGAGAATGTGCATTGATTTCAAAGATTTAAACAAAGCATGCCTAAAAGATGGTTATTCGCTACCAGAAATAGATTGGAAGGTGGAATCCTTATGCGGATTCCCTTTCAAGTGTTTCCTAGACGCGTACAAAGGCTATCACCAAATACAAATGGCAAAAGAAGATGAAGAAAAAACAACGTTTATTACGATCCAAGGAATATTTTGCTACACAAAGATGCCTTTTGGTCTGAGAAATGCTGGGGCAACTTACCAGCTTCTGGTGGACAAGGCATTCTACAAACAGATTGGCAAAAATCTTAAAGTGTACGTGGACGATCTTGTCATCAAAAGCCACACGAAAGATGAGATAGTCAGAGACATAGAAGAGACGTTTAAAACTCTAAGGGGAATTAACATAAAGCTAAACCCTAAAAAGTGTACCTTTGAGGTAGAGGAAGGAATGTTCTTAGGGTACAAAGTCAACACTAAGGGGCTGAAAGTATGTCTAGATAAGGTGGACGCTGTCTTAAGTCTCCCGTCCCTAAAATGCTTAAAAGACGTGCAAAAGTCAAACGGAAAACTCGCAAGCCTGAACAGGTTCTTGGCCAAATCAGCAAAGAAATCATTACCGTTCTTTAAAACTTTGAAAAAATGCACGAAGAAAAGTGATTTTCATTGGACTGCGGAAGCTGAAGAGGCATTTAAGCAAATGAAGCAGCTAATAGCTGAGCTCCCAATGTTAACCGCGCCAATGGAAAAAGAGGAACTTATTGTCTATTTGGCAGCAGCAAAAGAGACGGTAAGTGCGGTCCTAATGACGGAAAGGGAAGCTAAACAGATGCCCATCTACTTTGTCAGCAGGGCATTAAGAGGTCTGGAACTAAACTATACGTCAATGGAAAAGTTAGTGCTGGCCTTAGTACATGCTAGTAAGCGCCTAAAGAGATACTTTCAAGCACATCCAATCATAGTAGTCACGGATCAACCGATACAACAAGTGTTATCAAGACCGGAAGTAGCAGGGAGGCTACAGAAATGGAGTATCGAATTGGGAGAATACGCAATACATTACAGACCTAGAGTATCAGTCAAAGGGCAGATATTAGCAGACTTCATAGTCGAACGACCAGAAGAGGACTCTCCTGATACTCTGATGGAAGTGGAAGAAGAACTCTGATACGTTCCAAATAGTATACGTAAATAATACCAAAGTGATGAAAATTCCAAAAGTTACCCTTTTAGGAAAATTCACACAAAAATACTACACACGTTTTAACCGGTAAGTGATTACCGGGTCGTTAAGTCCCAACGATTTGTGAAATTGAGACTCCGTTATCGTTTGGACAATGATTTGAATTGGTTCGAAGATGTTTGTTTTGGTTATCTATTTCTACGAATGAAAACACATAAAACAATTAAGGAAAAACAATTAAGCACAAAAAAAACGTATAACAGAAAACAAAGATAACGCGACAATTAAGCAACTATACTAAAAATTAAGCCTACGAATGCAAATTTAATTCCTAATCCTAAAAAAATGATAAAAGAAAATTTTATAAAAAAATATTATTTTTTTAATGATTTTTTTAGTTTTTAATAAAATTAATTCACAGAAAATATAAAACTTTGAAATAAAATTTAAGAAAAATACTGAAAATTGCTTAAATGCTAAGGAATGCAAGAAAAATATAAAAACCTAAAAATCGTAATCCTATAAGCTGGTAAAAAGAATTTAAGCACAAGAAGTGTTAAAAGAATAAAATAAAGAAAGGTAGACAGAAAAGACCCAAGGACAGAGATGGTTTGAGTGTGGTGTGTTGAGACGTTATAAAGGGTAGAGGTTGGATGAGGTCAAGGGTTCGAGCCTTGCTCACCCTTGACTTCCTAATTTCCCCTTTTAACTTTTTGAAAAAACTTTCAAAAGCAAACTTGCAAATCAGCTTATAAGGAAACTTTTTTTGTAAAAACAACTTTTTTGAAAACTCTTAAATAAGCTGAAAAGAGCTTATTTAAACAGACAGAACTCACTTTGCATGTTTGTGGTTTTTTTTGTTTTTGTTTTATTTTTGTACAAAACTAACTAAGCTAAATACTGGGATAAGCTAAAGCTAGAACCAAATAAGCTATAAGTGACCTGAAACTACACTAATAAGCTAGTCTAGACTAGAAATAAGCAAAAAGAAAGGGCAATAAGCTGAAAAAGCACTATGGACAATACTGCAAACCAAACAGACAGATAGGACACCTTTGAGCTTAATTTCCAATTAGCTAATGGATCCTTATGGGAATAAGCTCTACACCAACTTAAAGCTTATTTAAAAGACTATCTAAAATTTTAATTAAAAACTAATTTGAAACTCAATTAAGCAATTAAAAAGCTTATTAAACCATTTTACTAGAACAATTGAAAGCTTATTAAACCATTTTACTCTTAGAGTAACAACTGAATCCAACACAAGATTAAAGGAAACTTTAAATTTTATTAATGAAAACTAAATTACAATACTTTTTAAATGAAGATTACAAAAATCTAAATGACATTAAGCTAAAAATACAATAAGCTACGTCTACACTAAGCTACTTTTATATTACGCTATCTTCTTTCTGTAAGAGAGGCAGGACTTGTATTTATAGCCAGAGATAGATGCTTCTAGGTCTTCAAGTTTGTTAGACGC
>BQNB010070604.1:14047-33069 GCA_026074375.1 Tanacetum coccineum
TTTTATAAACTTAAAACTTATAAAACTCGTATCTCATTCGTTTTAATTCCGTTCTTAGAGTTTCTTATATGCTTGGAATCCTCATGACATGTTCTATCATTATAAAATACTTATAAAATTCCATCAGGTCTGTAACAGTTTCAGTTTTTATAAAAATATTTTTATATATATATTTATCGAAATCTTGCAAATGTCATAACTTTTTCGTTATAGCTCAGTTTTTTGAGTTTTTTTATATGCTTACGATCCTTATAATATGTACTATTTTAATAAAATGTTTCCATACTTTTATCAAACTCTAATTCTAACAGAAGGTTTAAAATAGTGGGCTTTTTGTATAAAGTGCATATATTAGTTTTTATAAATCTATTACTTGGTTAATTTGTACAAGTCCTCTACAATACTTTATACCACAAGTCTTGTATATTTTGAGTCCTCTAGATTGTGTCCATAATGATTGTCTAAGTAAAGTCCTAATAATAATTAATATGCATAACTTTTGTAATTAAACTTTCTACAAATTAATTTATAAACTAAACTTATAAATTAACCAACAATTATATAAAATATACACTTGCATTTTAAACATCAATTCACCATGGATATATATAAATTCGAATCCACAACATGCCTACTTTATTTTATAAACCATGAAAATAAACCCTAGGTGGTGATTAACATAATAACAAGTATATAAAATAAGTAAATGAATAAATGGAAAGATTAGGGTTCAAGTAAACCTTATGTGAGTGTAGGAGAATGAAGAACACAAGATTAAACCATAGAAACCAAACCCAATTTTGAAACCCTAACTAGAAAACCCTAGAATTCTTTCTTGTATAAATCCCTTGTAAAAACCCAACCAAGCTTCCAAAACACTTTGTAATACCTTAGCCATGCGTAATATCAACCCTTGTATGCTTGTATCTTTGTAGAAATAAAAAACTATGAAACCCTAAACTCCTATTTTTGATCTGTGGGTTTGGAAATTAAGGAGAGAGTTTGTGTGTTTTAATTTGCTTGCAATGGAAAGAATATGTTAAGTAACATAAGACTTGCTTTATATAGTAACTAGTAATGGTTTGGAGTACAAAGTGTAAGACCTCTCCTCCTCCCTAAGAGGAGGGATTGGCTAAGAGTGAAGCAATACAAGGTTGATTAGCCAATTACTAAGAATATGGGATTTAAAGTACTTATGTGTAAGGTTACAACTTGGAAGTAATACTAGTGGGGTTTGAAATGATTTATTTCTTGTGTAAACATGTTATATCCAGCCATAGGCTTTATTAAGTGAGAAAATGAATTAATTTTGGGTATTGGGTATAATAGTGGGTATTTGTTTGAGTATAGATAGGTATAGGTACTTTCGGGTATGCCTAAATGTATTTTATTACAAAACGTAGACGTTTACGTAACCAATAAAAATAAAATATGAAAAGTTATAAATTATACTCGTAATAATTATACAACACTTGCTTGACATAAACTTTTACTTGTTTGGTGTCAGTTTACGTTGAATGTTGATTTTTAGTTTACGCGATTTAACTAAACGATGAAAATTTAAAGCAAACGCATAAAACCCTAAAAATAAATAAAGGGAAGAATTAAGTCATAAAATGACCTGAATTAACAGATTGTTACAATCTTCCCCCGTTAAAGGAGCCTTGTCTGCAAGGCTCAAGATGCGGCACTTGTCGAGGGTGCGGTTTTTGTGACGAGATGCTGATACTTCTTCCGGAATTGATCTTCACGTTCCCATGTGAACACAAGACCTCTCTTAGAGTTCCATCGAACCTTGATGATCAGAATGCGGCTTTGCTTTAACCGCTTGACTTCATGATCCATAATCTCCACTGGTTCTTCAACGAAGTAAAGCTTATCATCAATGTGTATTTCATCCAGCGGAATTGCCAACGGCTCTTCGGATAAACATTTCTTCAAATTGGATACATGAAACGTGCTATGAACCCTGCTTAATTGTTAAGGAAGTTCGATTCTGTAAGCAACGGTTCCTACTTTGGCTAGCACCTTGAAAGGTCTAATATATCTCGGGTTTAACTTCCCCCGTTTGCCAAAATGGATAACCCCTTTCCAAGGTGATACCTTTAACATGACCCGGTCACCAACTTAAAATTCTAAAGGCTTATGCCTCACATCGGCGTAACTCTTCTGGTGATCACGAGAGGTTTAAATTCTTTGATTGATTTGAACAATCTTCTCGGTTGTCTCGTGAATAAGTTCTGGACCGGTGAGCTGAGCGTCTTCGACCTCGGCCCAACAAACAGGTGATCGACACTTTCGACCATAAAGTGCCTCGAATGGGGCAACTTTAATGCTAGCATGATAACTATTGTTATATGAAAATTCGATCAGCGGTAAGTGCCTTTCCCAACCATTCTCAAATTCTATCACGGAAGCGCGGAATATATCTTCTAGTGTTTGAATGGTTCTTTCGCTTTGTCCATTGGTCCGCGGATGGTATGCCGTACTCATATCCAAACAAGTACCTAAAGCCTTTTGGAATGCCCTCTAAAAATTCGACGTAAATCTACTGTTAGGGTCACAAATGATTAAGACTAGTATTCCATATCTCGTGACTACTTCTTTCATGTACAGTCTTGCTAATTTGTCCATTGGGTCATTTTCCCTCATCAGTAAAAAGTGTACAGACTTGGTAAGACGCTCTACAATTACCCAAATGGTATCATAACCACTTGACGTCCTTGGTGATGAAATCTATGGTGATATTGTCCTATTTCCACTGAGGAATCTCAGGTTGCACCAACAAACCTTATGGTTTTTGGTGTTCAGCTTTAACCTTTAGACACGTCAAACACTTGCTAACATAGGTGGCAATATCGGCTTTCATGTTGGGCCACCAATATAGTTTCTTTATGTCTTGATACATCTTGTCAGAACCCGGATGAACAGAATATTTTGACTTATGGGACTCATGCATAATCAAAGCCCTTAGGTCACCATAGCACGTTAACCAACTTTTGTTATTCAAACATAGCGTTCCGTCAGCACGCGCTTCTAACTTTTCCTTCCTTGGGTTGTCTGATTCTCTTAAATTTTCAATCAGCATACCTCCCACATCTTCAGCATTAAGGTTTTTTGGTTTTCTTTCCTTATTTTGAGCTTCCAATATTTGCTTGGGAATATCCAAACCAATAGTCACCACTAAGGCTCAAACCCGTAATGGCTTAATTCATTCCAACCCGCTTAAAGCATCAGCCACTACATTTGTCTTCTCCAGGTGATAACAAATTTCACAATTGTAATCACTAAGCAATTCCAACCAACGACGTTGCCTCATGTTCAACTCCTTCTGATCCAGGATGTGTTGTAAACTTTTGTGATCAGTGAACATGGTACACTTTGTCCCATATAGATAGTGCCTCTAAATTTTTAGAGCGAACACTACTGCTCCTAACTCCAAGTCATGAGTCATGTAATTCTTCTCATGAATTTTCAGTTGTCGTGATGCATAAGCAATCACCTTCTTGTTTTGCATTAAGACAACACCTAATCCTTTATGCTAAGCATTACAATAAACAATAAAGTTCTCAGCTCCTTTAGGTAAAGTCAAGATAGGTGCACTTCACAACTTCTCTTTCAACAGTTGGAAAGTTGCTTCTTGTTTGTCACCCCAATCAAACTTGACCTTCTTCTAGGTTAGCTTGGTCATTGATTTGGCGATCTTTGAGAATCCTTCAATGAATCTTTGATAATAACTAGCAAGACTTAAAAATTGACGGATCTCCGTTGGTGACTTAGGAGATGCCCAATCTTTAATTGACTCGATCTTGGCTGGATCCATGTAAATGCCTTTACTGTCAATTACGTGACCGAGGAACTGTACTTTGGGGATCCAAAATTCACTCATAGAAAATTTTGCATACAACTCCTCCTTCTTAAGCAATTACAAGATTAACTTGAGATGCTCTTCGTGTTCTTGCTTGGTCTGTGAATAGATCAAAATGTCTTCAATAAAGACAATCACTAATTTATCCAGGTATGGTTTGCACACCCGATCCATGAGGTTCATAAATACAGCCGGTGCGTTAGTCAAACCAAAAGGCATAACTTGAAATTCATAATGTCCATATCGAGTTCTGAATGCGGTCTTTGGGATGTCTTCTTCACGAACCCTTAGTTGATTATAACCTGACCTCAGGTCAATTTTTGAGTAGACACTCAACCCTTAAACTTGATCGAACAAATCATCAATCCTTGGTAGCGGATAAGAGTTCTTAACCGTTAGCTTATTTAGTTTCCGGTAGTCGATGCACATCCGGAATGATCCATCCTTCTTCTTGACAAACAAGACCGAAGCTCCCCAAGGTAAGGAACTGGGTCATATAAAGCCTTTGTCAGAAAGTTTCTGCAGTTGATCCGACAATTCTTTCATCTTGGACGGAGCCAATCGATAAGGCGCCCGTGCTACAGGTGCAGCACTAGGTACTAAATCGATTTGAAATTCCACTTGTCGGGTTGGTGGAATACCCGGTAAGTCCTCGAGAAATACTTCAGGAAAGTCTTGAACAATTAGTACATCTTTAAGTCGCTTCTTCTCTGAATTGTCTTCAGTCTTCTGTACGGTAACATGTGCCAAAAAGACATGACATCCTTTCAGCAAATACTTTTGCGTTTTGGTGCACGAGATGATGTTTAATCGAGACCCCTGCTCGTTGTTGCTTCCGTCACCATGAACAATTAAGATTTCATTTCCAAAGGGGATACGAATGATCTTCTCGTCACAGACGATTACAACATGATATTTTGATAACCAGTCCATGCCAATGATGACGTCAAAACTACCCATCTCTATGGGCATTAAGTCGATGTTGAATGGATGATTTAGAAAATTCAAAGTGCAACCCCGTATATGTGTATTAACCCAAATTATTCTACCGTCAGCTAACTAAACGTCATTACCATGATCTAGTGTAGTTGGGGTGATATCAATCAAAGAACTAAATGCAGTAGACACGAAACTCCTATCAGCACCAGTATAAAAAAATTAAAGCATAACGGTTGTTTAGGAGGAACGTACCTATGGCAACATTGGAGTTTGGGTTTGTCCCTGAAGTGCCCACACCATAAGCTCTTGTCACAGCATTACCCTTTCCAACCTGATTTCCTTGATTCTTGTTCTTTAGTTTTAGGCAATTACTCTTGAAATGGCCCTGAGCTACACACTCAAAGCAAGTGAGAACTTTTTTATTTTCCCCTTGGGCTCTCTGGTTGTTGGCAGCAGCAGGCTGGCTTTTATAGTCTCAAGTGAGATGGCCAGTCCTCTTGCAGTTGGCATACTTAGGAGCACACTGTCCATCATAATGGTAGTTGCATTTAGGGCACAAAGGTTTAGATCCTCCGTATGGTTTTTTTTCCCAGGCCCTGCAGTATAGGCTCGTACTACATTATGCCTTTTGAAAGGCTGGTGTTGGTTTTGATTGTTCCTTGAAGTGTTCTCAAACTTTCTTTTATTTTCAGCTTGTCGCTCAGCCAAAGTACGGATCTTTTGATCCATCAGTTCGGTTTCAAATTCAATTGCATCCTGTATTTTCTTTGGCTTAGACGCCAGCACACTTCCTTGGATCATGTCGAGAAGACCACCGGCATATTTTTCAACTTCATACAATTCTTTGGGAAACATTCTCGAGCACATCAATGCCAACTCTTGGAAATGTTGGCTATAGCTTTCCACATTAGTGCCTTTCACCTTTAGGTTCCACAGTTTAATTTCTAGCTTTTTAATCTCGCCTCTCAGGGAGTATTCATCAGTCGTCATCTTTTTTAAAGTTTTCCAAGTCGTTGCATATGCAACATCATGTCTAACAGTCCTAACGTAGGAGTTCCACCACGTCAAGGCATTTCCTTGAAGAGTACAAGTTGCAAACTTGATCTCACATGCGATAGCGCAGCTGCTTATATGGAAAACAGATTCAATCTTTTCGAACCACTGAGTGAGTCTAACAACTCCTTCAGTACACTTGAAATTCAGGGGTTAACATTTGAGAAAGTTAGTGTAGGTGCACTCATGAGCAACAGGCATTCACCTTCTTCTGTCACTCCCTGAATCAAGGCTGTCATCGCCATTCCTCCTTCTGTTTACGTCATGTTCTGCCAATGCATCAGCAACGCCTTGGGCTATTAGTGCCTTAATTTTAGCATCGATCATAGGTGTAGTGGTTACGACGGTTCTTTTTGGTGGCATTTTCTTCAAATCATAAGAAAATATAATACACGTTAGATTTCATACAATCATAAACGTGACATGACATATGCACAATAAATAAAATGAGATCATAACACATAGTGAAATATATAACTGAAGTGAAATCAACAATGATATAAATAAATCAACATTCATACATAAAAACATCAATAATCATACATGATAGTTTTGATGTTACCCATAATACTTAACATGCCATACAAGATAGCTAAAAGATGAACAAAATATCTGTAGCCTACTAGCTGGGAGTTACCCATAAAACTTAGCAGGCTATGCAGGATAGCTAACAAATAATACAATACTAACAGCTACTACCAGCATCCTCTAGTCCATCCCGAGGTCCTGCCTCTGCAGCGCGTACAAGATCTCTAAACCTGTCGTGCTTGTGCTGAATGTGGGCTGACAGTCTATCCTCATCTCTGATCCTCTACCTCTATAGTACATCGACGTCCCTCTGTAAAGCTCTAATCTGGGCCTTCATGGCCTGGATCCTGCTCTCAGAGTGAGATCATGTCTGTCAGGCAATAAAGGCATCACGCTCGTAAGAAGAATCCATCTAGAGAAAGTATCTCCTCTCCCTCCTCAATGTAGAAACTTGAGCTCCCAGCAAGGCTTGATCATCCTGTGCGTCCTCACAACACACATAAAGCTCCTGATCATCCTGCCTTTTAGTAGTAGCAAGATCTGTAACCCTGTCATTGACCTCCCCTATGGCAGTCATTTCTCTACTCTTAGAAGCACGGATACTAGTATCCACAGTATCAACAAATCCATAGTCAACCCTATGGGCTATAGTATGTCCAGCCTGCCTAACAGCAGCAGCTGGCAAACTCTCCCCAATCTCAAATCTACCAGTGGGAGCAGTGAAACAAGCTCTCTTCCGAAGCGGCATGTCTGCCTCTGGAAGATCATCTCTGTGTGTAGTAGATGGTAGCAATAGAGGTGGTGATGGTATCTCTGATGGATGGTGGGTGGATGGTAATGCAGCTCTCAACTAAATCTCGGATGCTCTGTAGCCTAATGGTGCCTCAACATATGTAGGGCTAGTAGTAGGTGGTGATGGTAGAGGTAATGGTAGAGATGGTACAGGTAGTGGTGGTGAGGGAATCTAGGGGAGTGGGGAAGATAGTGGAGTAAGTGGAGATGGTGGTGGTGATGGTGAAGTAGGTGAAGAAGCATACTCAGCGATAAGTGCCTCAGCAGTATCTGACATCGGTATTTAGGGTCGGATGGACATCCTAGCCGTACGACGTCTAGGTGATGGTACAGGTGTAGGGGCAGACTCGCCAGTCATGTATCCTAAGCTGAGGGTATAGGGTCATCAATAGGTATAGCAGAAGAGTCGGCCAGAGCTGGATGCTCCTCCTCCTCCTCGTCATCATCCTCATAAGCCTCCTGATCCTCCTCCTCCTCCTCCTCATCATCATCATCGGATGACTCATCATTAGTATCGTCTCCTTCATCGACAAGATAGTCGGCAGGATCATCCTCAGGGTCCTCCTCTAGATCTTCTTCTGAATCAGAATCAACAACATAGTCCAGTGATAGGCTTGTAGGTGAAGCATGATCTGGTAAAGGCTGATCCTCAATGGATGCCTCAGCATTAGATGGTGCTAAGTACTCAGGGTACCCAGGCTTAGGTACATAGTCTTGAGAAAGCGGTGCCTGCTCTGGCTCCTCAGGGCCAGACACATAGTCTGGAGAAGGTGGGTGCTTAGGACCTGGTACGTAATTTGGAGATGGTGGTGCCTGCTCAGGAGCCTGAAGAGCGGCCTTCACATATGGGTCTACTGGGTGCATGGGTAGTCCGTCGTATCCCTAGACAACGACTCCGACAGAACCTGTGTCTGATGGCTCCTCGTAATCACTAGATATCGATGTGTAGGTAACTGTCGATGAAGACATGACTGTTGAAACAATAAAATAAACTTATATAAGTATATTATATAAGACCAATAAAGAAATATACGTAATATAATATAAACATGTATATAGATCATGTAAGCATCTAGTATAACCAACTAATGCAACTCAATAGTGTATGTATGTCCCGTTAAAACATTTGTATGATGCAATGTTTAAAAACAGTTATAGTCCAAGTAAAAACATTTGACCTGGTTCTCTATAACCTTGGCTCTAGATACCAATATGTAACACATCCAAATAGGGTCACAACGAAATATGGGTCTGAGAGTGTTACATCATAGATCAACAGCACAAGATATGATAACAACCTCTATATGAGTAATTTAAAAATGATACATTGGATTAAATAAATTGTTTGTTTCAAAAGCCCATAGCTTAACTTGTTCATCCTTGAAAAGTGTACAGATTTTAATACATAACAAATACCCCAAAATGTAATGCACTTAAATCTTTATGATAATGTGACTCCAAAATGATGACCACCAATGTATCCTTGTTCTTGCCTTATTGACCTGAGAAAAACATGCTTTAAAACATCAACATAAAGTTGGTGAATTCACAGGTTTAAGTAATGTATAAAGTAGGACCGCAAGATTTCCAAGTGTAAGACATGTAACATATATAATATCTCAAAAGTAATTACGAAATGCACTAAGCTCATGACACTGAATCTACTACATATATGTATGAAAATTAATGCAAGTAATGTGCCCGTGTAGATGTTCAACCTGCAACATCCAAATTGTTCCGACATGGTATACATTCGTCGTTTCGGTACCTCCGAAACTAGTGAGCGCTACTCACCCGAACGACGATGTCAATCCCAAATAGATCTATTCATAACATTCGCGCTTACAATCTAATAATTAACAGTTCATGATTCATAGGCATAGTGGGTTATAGCTACTTAGGCAAACTCGTAATTTGTTAAAGTTTACTAGTGTCCAAATGTAAACCAATGCATGTTTCTTACCCCGAGAATTGTAAATCATTAGAATCGTATAAAAATGGGGCTATGAACTCACCTCAGTGAATGTATTTGATATATAAATCAAATATGAAAATCATCACGTATAGTCCGAATGCAACCTAATTAAATATAGGTCGTATAAGTACAATGTACTTTGAATAACTAACACTACATACAATTCTATATAGTTACATCACCAACTAAACATGTTTGTTTAATTTATAAAATTAAACAATATAAATTTTTACTTTGTAAAATAAATGTCCATGTATTTGTATTTGTAAAAATAGTATACTTGTCCGACAATTTATTAATTGCTAAAAATACTTGATTTAGTATTTACATAATTACATTATCTAAATAATTTAATTGTTTGATAAAATAATATTTATAAAGTTAAAAACATTTATAAATATCACTTTAGTAAAAACATCGTATATTTCTCGTTTAAACTCTGTTTTATACGTTCCTTATGCCCACGGTTTTGTATTAAGAAAATCTATCAAAATATTACATTTATAATATTTTAGCTACTGATGAGCAGTAACATTTACAAATTTTGTGAAAATATATAAAACTACTTTTATATATTTAATCTTTGTAACCTTATAAACATCATAACTCATTCATTTTAATTCTGTTTTGCTTGTTCTTTATATGTATGGAATCTGTTGGGAATTAGAGGCTTCTACAACTTAATGCTGCCGGTTCAAGTTTGTGCTGCTGCTGAAGAAAAGAGAAAAACAGTCTAAGTCATTAGTACTGTTAGTATAATAGTTAGTGTTACCAGTACAAAGTGTTCGTACTATCAGTTTATTAGTACTGTTAGTTATGTAGTTAGTACTGTTAGTATAAATAGTTAGTACTGCTAATGTGATATGCATGAGATATATTAGGAATAAATATGCATTGATTAGTAGACGCGTTTTGTAAGCCTATTAGGGTTTCTTGGTGTATAAAAGAAACCTTACGGCATAGATCTATATAAGTAATATATAGTTTTCATAGCAAAGTTAGTTAGCATCTTCAAGGTTATTTTGTAACCCTATCACTATTCAGAGTGATCATTTTATATTGAGGCTAAAAGTTTAGTAAAATTTTGTTTACTGTTTTATTGTTCTTCTTAGTATTGCAAACTAGATTCCGCATAGTTTGTGATATTATCAATATTAGTCTCTACTATAGTTGTTTTGGATCTATCCAACACAACTAAGCTTTAACAAGCTAAGTAAGATATGTTCAGAAGGGATCAACAAGTGGTAGAGCTTGTTGAGAAACTTTGAATAAGAAGAACTCTAAACCCTACTTAAGATCTGGTAGTCAAAGAAAAGATGGAGTCACAATCAGAAACTTCCCAAACGGTGTCGGCACTAAAACTTCCAGTACTCAAAACTGAGGAGTATAATCTATGGAGCATTAGGATGGAAAAATACCTTACTTTCACTGATCAGCCTTGGCGGTAATAGTAAAATGGTGATTCAGTTATACTGTTGCATCAGCCTATGCTGAAGGTCCTATTCCTCCTAAAACTGCTAAACAAAAGCTAGCAAGGAAAAATGAACTAAAAGCAAAAAGCACTCTTATGCTAGCCATTCCTGATGAGCACCTACTGAAGTTTCATGCCTGCAAGGATGCAAAGTCCCTATGGGAAGCTATCAAGAATAGGTTTGGAGGCAACAAGGAATCAAAGAAGATGCAGAAGACCATTCTTAAGCAGAATTATGAAAACTTTGCTGCATCAAGCCAAGAAAGATTGGATAAAACCTATGATAGGTTTCAAAAGCTCATTAGTCAACTTGAAATCCATGGTGAAGTTATCTCTCAGGAGGATGCAAATCTAAAGTTGTTGAGAAGTTTACCATCAGCTTGGAACAATATTGCTTTAATCATGAGAAACAAATCTGATCTAGACACATTGAGCATGGATGATTTGTATAATAATCTGAAGGTGTATGAATCTGAGATCAAAGGCCAAACAAGTTCAAGCTAAAATTCTTAGAATGTAGTCTTTGTTTCCTCTGATAACTCTAGCAGCACTAATGAAACAGTTAATACTGCTCATAATATTTATGCTGCTAGTTCTAAGGATCAAGCTTCTACTGCATCATATGCTGATGATGTCATGTTTTCTTTCTTTTCCAACCAATCCAATGCCTCACAGTTGGAGAATGAATATTTAGAACAGATTGATGCTGATGATCTTGAAGAAATGGATCTAAAATGGCAAGTGGCAATGCTTACCATGAGAGTTAAGAGGTTCATAAAGAAAACAGGAAGGAAGCTGGATTTAAATGGCAAAGAGACTGTTGGCTTTGACAGGACAAAGGTTGAATGCTACAACTGCCATAGGAGAGGTCATTTTGCTAGAGAATGCATGGCACCAAGGAATCAATGGAATAGAAATAGAGATGATCTAAGAAGGAATGCACCAATAGACACATCTACTACAAAATGCCTTGGTTGTTCAAGATGGGATAGGTGGTTATGATTGGAGCTTTCAGGCTAAAGAATACCTCACAAACTTTGCTCTAATGGCCTATACATCTTAAGGTTCATCAAGTTCATCAAGTTCAGACTCTGAGGTACATACTTGTTCTAAAGATTGTTTAAAATCATATGAAGCTCTTCAAAAATAGTATGATCAACAACGTGAAGCTCTTAATAAATCTAATCTAGAAATAATAAGTTATCAACTAGGATTAGAATCATTAGAAGCTAGGATAGTTGTTTATGAAAAGAATGCAGCTGTTTATGAAGAAAATATTGAATTTTTAAAGTATGATGTCCAAGTGAAATATATTTCTATCAAAGACCTTAAAATCAGTTAGAAGAAGCTTTAAAAGAGAAAGATGATTTGAAACTTAAACTGGAAAAATTTGAAGAATCATCAAAGAATCTAACTAAACTGATTAATAGTCAAATAAGTGCTAAAGACAAAACTGGTCTTGGTTATGATGGTCAAATAAATGAGAGTGAATTGAATAATATTCATATGAATGAGAGTGAAGTGGTTCGTAGTGTGTTTAACAATAGAGAAAGTGATGTGGATGATAATCCAGTAAATGATAGATTCAAAACAGGTGAAGGGTTTCATGTAGTTCCTCCTCCTTACACTGGGAACTACATGCCCCTAAGACCTGACTTATCTTTTGCTAGGTTAGATGAATCTGTTTTTAAGTCTACAGTGAGAAAGACCACCAATAGTGTGCCTGAAACTGAAACTAGTATATCTAAGACTAGTAAGGATTTTGTAGAAAAACCTAAAACTGTTAGGCCTAGTGCTCCTATCAGTGAATAATGGGACACTGATAATGATAATGATAGTGTGTTTAGACCTAAATCTGATCAGATAAAACCAAAGTTTACTAAAATCAATTTTGCCAAATCTGGTAAGAATGTGAAATCTGTTAATAAGGAAAACACACATAGGCAAGTAGAGTATCCTAGGAAAAGTCAAAGTCCTAGGGGTAATAGAAGAAACTGGAATGGGATGATAACTCTAAAACTAGGGAATGGTTTTGAGTTTATAAAGAAAGCTTGTTTTGTATGTGGGAGTTTCAACCATTTAATCAAAGACTGTGATTTTCATGACAATAAAATGGTAGAAAAACTAGTGTTGAATAATAAGGGAAGGGTTACTGGTCAAAGGGAAATTAGACTAGTATAGAACAATGCTCAGAGGGTGAACCATCAAAATAAATTGACTCACCCACATCCTAAAAGGAATTTTGTTCCAACAATAGTTGCAACAAAGTCAGGACAAGTGCCAGTTAATGTTGCTAAGCAAAGCTCTCCAAGAGAAACAACATCAATTAGTACTGCCAGGCCTGTTAATACTGATGCCTCTAAACCAAAAGTGAATGATGCATTACCCACAACTTACTCTTATTTTTAAGCACATTCACCAGTAAAGAAGCCCATTAACAAAAGAACAGCAGTTACAAATATTAATTTCAATAAAAAAATTAATACTGCTAAGGTTAATAATGTAACTACTGTTGGGCCAAAAGCAGTAGTTAGTGCTGCTGAGGGAAATAGGGAAAATGTTGTTAAGTCCTCGGCATGCTAGATTTGGAGACCAACAGGAAATGTTATTGACCATATCTCCAAAGACAGTGGGTCAAACATGCTTACAAGATTTGACTATGTTGATCTACAAGGCAGACTCAAGTCAGCAATGGCTTGGGTCCCCAAGAGAAACTAATTCTCTTATTTTAAGTGCAGGGTAATCCATAATATACTTTACAGGATCAAAGGATTTTTAACAGTGGATGCTCTAGGCATATGACTGGAAACAAGTCCTTTCTTATAGATTATCAAGAGATTGATGGTGGATTTGTTGCATTTGGAGGAAGTCCTAAAGGAGGTAAAATTACTAGAAAGGGTAAAATTAGGACTGGGAAATTAGACTTTGAAGATGTATACTTTGTAAAGGAACTTAAGTTTAACCTTTTCTCTTGGGTCTTTGGTATTCCTAGAGAATTCACCATTTAACTTGGAAGCATTTTTTTGACATGATTATGCTGGAGCTAGCCTTGACAAGAAATGCCCACACGACAGAGTTGTCAATTTCTTAGCAAACGGTGATTTCATGGAAATGGTAAAAGAGAAAACTAAAGTTGCCAAATCCAATACTGAAGCAGAGTATGTTGCTTCTACTAATTGCTGTAGACAAGTGTTGTTGGGTTTCAAAAGTTCCTACAACTATGCAGCTACTATACAAGATACTAACTACTCCAGTATCTACTCGTGCTAGCTAATGAAGACTACACATAGATTCAAGAAAAATCGACTAAGTAGTTCTAGTATTGTTAGTTAAAATAGTTTTAAGTACTACTTACTAACAAGCTCTTCGCCAGTACATTGTTAGTACTGCCATATAGTTTAGTGCTGTTTAGTAGTAAGTTAAGTACTGCTAGTTAGTACTGTTAGGAATATGCATGAGTTTATAGGAATATGATATACATTATCTCTTTACAACGTTTTTGTAAAGCCCCTTAGAGGTTTCTTTGTGTATAAAAGGAACCCCCACGGCATTATTAGATATAATATCATATCATATCCAAGTTTCAACGCAAAATATAGTTTAGTAAACTCTGTAACCTAGTAGATTAATAATAATCAAAGATCTATTTTATGCATTGATTCTTCGTACAATATAATTAGGTTTCCGAATAACATACTATTGTTCCTAGTCATTTGTATCTCTTGTAGTGGGTTGGTTCTATCCAGATAGTGCTACACGGTATCAGAGCTTGTTGAGAAACTCTGAGTTTAGAAGAAACAACCAAACACATCAGATTACAAACTTTTACCTTTCAGATCTATTCAAGGCAGGATTCAATGTTGAAATTCCCACCACCCCACTACCACCAAAACACCAACACAACCAAGCCCATCATCAACAGTCAGACCATTAATCTCACTATTTCTGAAGACAGGAGAGTATAGACATCATAGCCATGACAATGGAAACATTACTTGAGCATACAGACTATCCTATAAGGAAAGTTCATTCAAAAAGGAAATGGACCTGTAAAGTGTCTCAACAATACAAATGGAAGTGATAAAGGTTTTGCCTCAATAAAACTGCTGAAAAATTTTCAACCAGAAGGGAAAGAGAAAGAAAAGCAAGGACCACCTTGCTTATGGCCTTACCAGAATACCATTTAGCAAAATTTCACAAGATGACTGATGCTAAAGATATGTGGGATGCCATCAAATCCAGATTTGGGGGCAATGATGAATCAAAGAAGATGCAAAAATACATTTTAAAGCAACAGTTTGAAGGCTTTTCTGTGTCTAACTCAGAAGGACTGCACAAAGGTTATGACAGGTTTCAGAGTCTTCTAAGTCAACTTGAGATTCATGGTGCAGGTGTCTCCACTGAAGATGCCAATCAGAAGTTCCTCAGGTCTTTACCTTCTTCCTGGTCCCAAGTATCCTTAGTCATGAGGACCAAGACAGGAGTGGACAATCTTAGTATTGATGATCTCTATAACAATCTTAGAGTCTTTGAATCTGATATTAAAGGCTCTAATGGATCATATTCTAGTGCACAAAATGTCGCCTTTGTTTCTTCTAAAAGCACTAACAGTACTAATGATATTAGTACTGCTTATGAGGTTTCTACTTCTTTTGGCTACAACTCACAAAGGTAAAACTCTACTTCATACATTGATGAACTCATGTACTCATTCTTTGCTAATCAATCTAGTGGTCCATATTTGGATCATGAAGATCTGGAGCAGCTTGATGAGTTTGATTTAGAAGAGATGGACTAGAAATGGCAAGTGGCCATGATTTCCTTGAGATTGAAGAAGTTCTACAAGAAGACAAGGAGAAAGCTGCATTTTGATGCCAAGGAACCAGTTGGATTTGACAAGACCAAAGTCGAATGCTACAATTGTCACAAGATAGGGCATTTTGCTAGAGAATGCAGATCAAAAGGGAACACTGGATATAAATCAAAATATAATGGAAGGAGACCTAGAAAATAGAAGGAACCTAAAGCTTTGGTAACCCTTGATGGGGAAGGTGTTGATTGGACTAATCATGCAGAGGATGAACAAGAGAACTTTGCTTTGATGGCTTACAGCAATTCAGGCTCATACACTGAGGTAACATCTTGTTCTAAAGAATGTGTGGAATCTTATGCTAAACTTAAAAAAATTATATGATGAACAAAGGGAACAACTTGGTGATGCTAGTATAAAAATTCAAGCCTATACTCAAGCTTTAAAAAAGGTAGAGGCTCAATTAGTTACTCATCAGAAAAATCAACTTTGGTATGAGGAAAAGATTAGATTTATGAAAATTGATTTAGATGATAAAACTGATGTGCTTACATATCATAAGAAACTATTAGCAGAAGCTGTAAAAGAAAAAGAAGAATTAAAAACCAAACTTGAGAATTTTCAAAGTTCTTCTAAAGGCCTTAGTAAATTGCTAAACAGTCAGATGAGTAAAAGGGACAAATCTAGACTTGGGTATGGAGATCAAGTACATGATGGTGTCTTAAGTTATGAAAATGAAGTTTTTCAAAGTGTATTTGACAGTAGGTCAAGTGATGTAGAAGATAGTCCTGTGCATGATAGATTTGCAAATGTTGAAGGCATGCATGCAGTTCCCCCTCCAATGACAGGAAATTATATGCCTTCAGGACCTGATAGGGAAATAGATGATTCTATGTTCACATATGGTCCAAAACAGTCTAAAACTAGTGAATCTGATACTCAAACCAGTAATTTTGACTCTTGTGAGTCCAATTCTAGTGTAGCAACACTTGAATCTGTGCCTGAACCAGTTGTTCTTGAAACCCCAAAGTTGTTATTCAACCCGAAAGTTTTGGTCTAATCTCCCATGAACATTGATGAGTTTAGTCAGACAATGGAATGAAAATATGTGATCAACCTTCAAAAGAACAGTAAAAACCTATTTTGCTTTTTTGATACTGTTAAGCATGTAAAAAACTCTTAGTGAAACTGTTTAAAGACCAAAACAATATAAGTCCAAGTACCTAAAAGCTGACAAGAGAGACCTGGATGGTTTCATGTCCAAAAGGTTATGTATTAGATATGGGGTTTTACTAAAAGGTCATGTTTTGTATGTGGCAGTTTTAGTCATCTTATTAGAGATTATGATTTTTATTGAGAAAAGATGTCTAAAACAAGTTGAATTGAACAAAAAGAAGGGTAAGGGTACTGGTCAAGGGGAGAATAGACCAGTGTGGAACAATGTGCAAAGATTGAATCACCAAACAAGTTTGTTCCAACCAGCAGTACAACAAGAACTAGTAAATTCCAAAGTAATACTACTAAGCACACAATTATTCAATAGTCAACAGTAACAACTAGTGCTGCTAGAAAGTATAATGTTGTTAGACCCCTTTGAATGAAAAACAGACCAAGAAAATAAGTTGTTACAAGTTCTCATTCACCTATCAGAAGGCCATTTAATAGAACAACAGCACCAAGAACAAATTTTTCAAATCAAAAAGTTAATACTGCTGAGGTAAAAGCAGTTAGTGCTGTTGGGGGAAAAAGGGAAACTGCTGTTAAGCCCTCAGCAGGTTGTAATTGGAGACCCAAAAGACATTACTGGAACAAATTCTCCAAATACAATGGTGGATCAAATTCTAGAAAATGTGTTAATTCTAAAGATCCACTAGGCAGACCCAAGCCCAAAATGGCTTGGGTCCCTAAGAGAAACTAATCTCTCTTATTTAATGTGCAGGATAATCCACAAAGAGCTTTAAAGAACAAAGGGATTGTTGATAGTGGATGTTCCAGGCACATGACTGGAAACAAGGCCTACCTTGCTGAATATCAAGACTATAATGGTGGCCCTGTTGCTTTTGGAGGTAGTAAAGGTTACATAACTGGTAAAGGTAAAATAAAAACAGGAAAGTTAGATTTTAAGGATGTGTGCTTTGTGAAAGAACTACATCATTTCAATCTCTTATCTGTGTCACAGATGTGTGATAAGAAGAACAAGGTTCTCTTCACAGACACTGAATGTCTTGTGTTGTCTTCTGACTTTAAGTTGCCTAATGAAAATCAAGTATTACTTAGAATCCCTAGACAAAACAATATGTACAGTTTCAACATAAAGAACATTGTTCCTTCTGGAGGTTTAGCTTATTTGATTGCAAAGGCCCCAATTGATGAATCTAACAAATGACATAGGAGGTTGGGTCATGTTAACTTTAAAAACTTAAACAAACTTGTGAAGGGAAACCTTGTAAGAGGTTTACCTTTAAAGATTTTTCAAAATGACCACACCTGTGTTGCTTGTCAGAAAGGAAAGCAACACAAGGCCTCCTGTAAGGCCAAATCAGTAAGCTTTATTAGTCAGCCCTTACAGCTTTTACATATGGACTTATTTGGACCTACATCTGTAAGGAGCATAGACCATAAGACTTATTGCCTTGGTATCACTGATGATTTTAGCAGGTTTAGTTGGGTGTTCTTCTTAAGAACTAAGGATGAAACTAGTGGAATCCTTAAGGAATTTATAAGACAAACTAAGAACTAATTAAATCAAAAAGTTAAAACTATTAGATGTGAACATGGTACAAAATTCATGAACAGGGGAATTATTGAATTCTGTGGGTCAAAAGGGATCAAGAGGGAATATAGTAATGCCAGAACTCCATAAAAAATGGAGTTGCTAAGAGAAAGAACATGACCCTTATTGAGGCTGCTAGAACAATGCTAGCAGATTTATTTTTACCTAACACTTTTTGGGCTGAAGCAGTTAGTACTGCTTGTTATGTTCTTAATAGGGTATTAGTGACCAAGCCTCAAAACAAGACACCTTATGAACATATAACTGGTAAAATACCAATCATAAGCTATATAAGACCTTTTGGGTGCCATGTGACCATCTTGAATACCATTGACCACCTAGGCAAGTTTGAAGAAAAGTATGATGAAGAGTTTTTAGTTGGGTATTCTCTAAATAGCAAGGCTTTTAGGGTATATAATTTAGAAACTAAGAGAGTTGAAGAATACCTGCATATAAACCTTTTAGAAAATAAACCTAATGTTGCAAGGAAAGGACCTAATTGGCTGTTTGATCTTGATTATTTAACTGATTCAATGAACTATCAGCCTGTTACTACAGAGAATAAAGCTAACAATCATAGTGCAGGTACACAAGATAATATTAATGCAGGAAATTCTAAAATGGAAGCTGAAACTGCTGAAGAATACTTTGTACTGCCATTATGGTCTTCTTATACTTCAACAGTCAAGAGCTCAGAGGAAAAGAATGGAGATAAAATGCCTAATAGGGATACTGTGTAACACCCCCATTTTTACAATATAGCAGCAGAAGCTAATCTGGGGTATTACTTCATGGATACAACAATCATAATCA